>VXBH01001833.1:544-20330 GCA_013400035.1 Rynchops niger
ATAGCACGGTGGGCCCGTGACTCCTCAGGCCATCAAGGAAGAGATGCAACATATAGATGGGCTCGTGACCGAGGGGTAGACTTGACCATGGACACTATTGCACAGGTCATCCATGAATGTGAGACATGCGCTGCAATCAAGCAAGACAAGCCATTAAAGCCTCTTTGGTATGGAGGACGATGGCTGAAATACGGGGAGGCCTGGCAGATTGATTATGTGACACTGACACAAACCCGTCAAGGCAAGTGCCATGTGCTCACAATGGTGGAAGCAACCACTGGATGGCTGGAAACATACCCTGTGCCCCATGCCACCGCCTGGGCCTTGAAAAGCAAGTCCTGTGGCAACATGGCACCCCAGAGAGAAGTGAGTCAGACAACGGGACTCACTTCCAAAACAGCCTGGGCCAAAGCGTGGTATTGAGTGGGTATATCGCATCCCCTATGACACACCAGCCTCTGGGAAGAGAGAACCATACAACGGACTGTTAAAAACTACACTGAGAGCAATGGGTGGTGGGACCTTAAAACACTGGGATACACGTTTAGCAAAAGCTACCTGGCTAGTTAACACCAGGGCATCTACCAATCGAGCAGGCCCTGCCCAATCAAACCTTACACATACCGTAGAAGGGGATAAAGTCCCCGTAGCGCACATGAAGAATATGTTAAGGAAGAGGACAACGTCCACCAACTTGCTGTGTGACCCTGGTCACATAACTGCAGTTATGCTTCGCATCTTTCTTACTTGTAAGAGCTCATCATTCTCAGAGAGAGGAAGTCACTTATTCTAAATGCCAAACATTCTTGTAGTAAACATGCCGAAATCCCATGATAAAAGGCTCTCTAGGAGTATAAATTGATAGTACAATGTTGTTATTAATGTTTATGTGAAGATATTGTCACTTGAACTTCCAAGCAGCTTTTCGCCCCTGGAGAGGACATCAGAGCCATGAAACAGTGCTGCAAGAAAACCAGCAATTACAATAGCCATAATGGATTTTTTTTTTCTCAGATCAACATAGAACCCTTTTAAATTTTTCCTCCAGTGTTAACACACCACATTAATGACATTTTTACATTTTCTGGCATCAATCAATACTATGCATAATAAGGAAGGTGGGTTTCCTCCAACTGAATGAGACTGTAGAGAGAAAGAAATTCTAACAGTGAAAAAATTTTTAAAAAGTAGTAAAACACTGACATCCTGACTTAGCTCCAAGTTTATACATTTGACATTCGTATTTTTAACTTGCCCTACATACATCTACAGAGAAAATTCCTTTATCTTTACAACAAAATCATTTGAGTTGCTGTGCAGCGTAACTTCACTCTAATATTAAAGCCATAAAACACATACATGCACACCTATCTGTACAGACAACCCGAGAAATTAATTCACAGCGCTATAGAGTAACTTCAAGTTTTAACATTTCCGCAAAGTGGAGGTGTGCAGATACACAGCTGGGCAAAGTGATTTTGGAATCAGGCCAAACCTAAAATTAAGCGCTTTGTGACGGCTGTCACCATTTGTCTGTCACACATCAGAGAACGTCAGGCCATGCTATGACATCGACTGAAGAACATATATCCTTTTGTCTAAGCTACTGTCTAGTTCAGTACTTTCATGACAACTCTTGTACACATTTCTTATACCTTTAATTGATAACTGACAGGCAGGTACAAGTGAAATTCCACTTGCACCACTCCCTTGCCTCTTTCCTATCAGGAGTATAAATACTCGTAGGGACTCAGTCAAGCCTTGTCGGGTAACATGCAACCGTACAATTCAGAAGCAATCTCCAATCACTCAGCATCTACTCCAGAAGCCTTCCACCGCCCCTGTGGATTTGTAATTACTGCTGTTTATTACTCTTCTCTACCCGCACAAGATCCACAAGCACCTTCAGAGAAAGTGAGACGTAACAGCACGTTCTCATTGCTTGTACCCTAAACTTTTCCAACATGCAAACTAGGTGACTGAAAAAAAAAACCCCTTTAATGGAAAATACTTCAAGTACATGTATCAATTTACCAAATCACTGCTGACAGTCAGAGAAATCAAACAACTGCACTTACTTACTTCATTTAATACGGGAGGAGGGGGCACTCTCCATTAGATTGAGCAACTTACTTTGTTACTAGCCAATGTGTCGATTATCAGGAGAGTTTGGGAACACGTTAATATAGCCACACCAAATACAAATGATCATATTTGTCCACAGTGGAGTTGCCAAAATGGCGAAGAGAGGGAAGACAAGGCAACACTGTTAAGTTACTACAGAATGCAAGACATAACATCCTAAGAAGTCTCAAGGCGATTTTAAAGATTTTACACTTTAAAATGCGGCAGCAGATACTTGAAGACAGGATTTGGAAGAACTGCATCAGGAGGACAGATAAGCAGCATACCTGTTCCAAACACAATGCTGCTGCAAGATGGTTAATCAAAACAGCTCAGCCTGGTGTTTCTCATCCCTCTTTCCATAGTAACCGACTTTAAAAGTCTAAGAACCTATACTGTAAAAATTTGTTCAAATTAGCTAGGCAATGGACATGGAATTTAGCTGTAATTGCTTGTGCTTGTGCCAAGTATTGCTGCTATAGCACATTTCTCTTGTTAATCTCTTTAAACTATGAGCACATTGCAATCACTCTGCATTGATTTTAAAAGCAGACTTAGCACAGTAATGTCTCCAATTTGTAAGCAAAACAGCAGCACTATAAATCAAACTGTTAAAGTCACTATTCGAGCCGAACATGAGCAAATTAATAGAGAACAAGTACGCAGATCTGTCTGTAGATTTCCATATATTAAAACTGTGGACTTTAGCACCCGTTACATTGTGCTCCGTCATCCACACGGCATAGGAAGAGAATTGCTGAATGACAGCAGCTTTATGGATACGTCCCTCACTGTTAGTCAATATACACGGATCTGAAGATGACTTGCACGTTCTTCCTCTGCAAGGTTAAGAAGTGCAGACTCAGGAAAGCCATTTGCTTGACATCACAAGCCTTTCACATACAGCCTCACAGTGGAAACGGCATTAAAATCTGCCATGAAAGTACAACAGAAGAGCAGGATGTTGAACGAGCAGTGATAATTACTTGATATACGATTTGATTAGATTAATTTCTTTGTATAATGTAACAAAGCACTTTATAAGAGCACAGATCAAGCCTTCTTTCAGGCCAACAAAACTAGAGAATACACTGTGTTTCACAGATTCTGGCTCAGAAGACTAGAGATATTTTATGGTTAAACTTGTGATACTTACAATAGCACACATCCAAGAAAACAGGCAAAAAAGTCAAAAAAAGGCTCCCATTAAAATTAGGCTCTGACACCTTGTCATCCATACTTGAGCAAATGTGTCCAGGACACGAATGAAAGGCTTCTTTTTAATCCTGCCAGCTTCCAAAATGACAACACGGCTCTAAGAGATGTGCTAGGCTTCCTGATTTTTGCCTTACCATAAGAGAAAAGTGTCAATAATTCCCTTGTCTGGGAGATACACGGCTGAACGTAACGCCAGCACCCCACTGTATCTGCCTGGACGCTCCTCGGGCACTCCAAGGTCGCAGAGGTGCTCTGGGCAGCAAGGCCTGTGATCGACACCCAGCCAGGGCTGGAGGCAGGTGCATCTGCTCAGCCAAACCCCTGCTGCATGGGAAGGACATCAGAGCTGCTTTCCGATTCCCAAAAGGGGAATCTTGAAGGTTCTTACTAAAGAAGGAGGGAATATCTTCTTCAATGGTCCTAGCAGACGGACGGAGAAAGCTGTCCTCCGGAAACGCAGGAGCCAAGATCCCACCAGAAACAAAACCAAAACAACAACAAAACAAAAAAAGGCAGGCACATCTCCTCTGGCTGTCACGGCTGTCATTTAAGTACCAGAATAAGAAGCTGCTGTTGCTGCACTCTAACCAGGCAACGACTGCAAGGCACTTAATTTTCCAATTAATTAGATCCTAACTCTAAATGTAGCAGTAATTGATGTGTCAACACAGGCAAATGAAACAACTCTCACCATAAAGCAAGAGAGTTGCTTCTACCACTCAGTACCAGATGATGGATTCTGCTTTTTTTCGTAAAGAATTGCTTCTGTGAGAATCAGTGCCACTGCAGCTCATCAGCCATGCCGTTGCTTATTTATCATATAAAGTACCTTCACATCATCCCACACGTTTACTGGCAACGCATCCCTACAAAACTCACCACTTCTCTACTGCATCTGTAAAAATTCCTTTATTACGCTTTGAACATGTATGGTTCACCTAAGCATTCACTGACATCTTTATCTTCCAAACAGTACTTCCTTTCTGGTTTGCCAAACACGCTGCACAGGATCAATTCAACGCGTAAAATTGTAAACGTAGATGCCTGGTCTTCTTTTAAAAGCTCTCACAAAAATAGCGGCCAACTGTCCCCAGTTAGATTGACTGTCACCAACCAAGACTTCAAGCACCAAGAACTTAACGCACATCAGTGAACTTGCTACTTGCCCTTAATTTCACTTTTTGGCTGGGCATCAACCATTGCACTCAATGAAATTTCCTAACTACAGTCTGTAAGGGGCAAGGGCCGCCTCCTTTGCCTTCATTTGTCCTACAAGGCGGGACTTACCGTGTTCTATCAAACCTTACTGAAGTAATAAACCTGGCAGAGAGAGTTAGAGGAAAGCTAAAGCGCGTGTTAGCCGGGAAGCTTACACAACGTCAGAGCAATTTTTCCCTGTCTTTCTTGTTCTGTCAACGTACACATGCACGTGTGCACACGCATACACAGCGTTAGGAAGCACTATCAAGAATTGCTGAATGTCTCTTGGTAATGCCAGCCTCGGGTTTTTTAATCTAGCTAAATTACCAGCTCCATCTAGGAAACTTGGACTAGTCGACTTCTGAAATGCTTGCTGGAAACTTGCAAACTCACTGGCAACTGAGGGACTACGAACAAAAATACTCAAACCCTCCACTTGAGCCATGCAGCTATTACAGGACATCGTCAATGTGCTGCATGATACTTAGTTCAAAACACCTGAGTTCCTACAATTCAACAACCTTGCTCCTATATCACTCCTAACCTTCCTTTAAAGGAAAAATGCATTCATGAGATCCCAGAAATTCAGTCATAACTGGGGGAGACAGGTTTTATGGAAGTTTAAATAAGGTTCTTAAGAAAGTCACTTAAGAAATGTTTTGTTGCTTTATCCGTTTAGGGCAGGCAGCCATGAAACTAAGACACCATCCCGTCTTTCAGCATTTAAGGTATAAATGCAAATGTGCAGGGATGGGAAGGAGCCAGATGGCTCCAGGGATGACAGGCTGGTCAAGGGATATTCTGTCTTTCACCTTATCTAGGTCAACAGTTTGAAACAGACTGAAAAAATTACCAGCTGACAGGAAAAGACCTGCTGACCCATTCCTATCCTCATGCTGCCCACAGCAACTGGCAGCTTTTCTAACGTCTCGGCAGCAAAACCAGGGAATGGACGGACACAGAGATGACCTCAACCAGCTCCCTCTGGAACACCGTCAGGGTGCAGTCGGACGTACGGGTGTAGGAGGCTCGCTTGACACAGCCCAAACTCCTCCGTTCTGCAGCCAAAAACCTGCTTACATTAAGCCTAGCAGACAGTTAACTTTTCACTGATACTGAAGGTTTCAAGACAGAAGAACAGAAGGGAATTCCCTTTTGAAAACAGGAGAAAAAAATAGCTCAGCCCTTTCCCCTGGCAACACCATCCTACTCAAATGTTTTCCAAACTCTAGCACGTAGCACCCAAGGCAAATGAAAGGCTGATTCAAGACAGTTCTTATCTCACCTCTTTCTGAAATTGTCTAAAACCTCAACCTCCTCTCAAGTTGTTTAAATACCGGGAAACATTACTTTAGCCCTGTGAAATGTTGGCTGAAGGGCCATCCAAATTCTGGCACATACATGGCTTTGACTCTTTTCTGTGCATACATTGGATACAGCAGGGTTTACACAATGGCTCTTGCAAACCCACCTGATTAGAAACCTCTTCCTGGGCATACATCACAGCAATCATAAATGAGTATAGATAAGAGCAAGTTCCGTGAGAATCCATTCCTAGAATGCTTGGGGAAAAGTTCATTCCTTCACTGCTTCACTACCTGTTTTGAAACCCCCCCCCCCTTGCTGCAGAATAGCTAGTGACCAAGTTTCATAACCCTACAAGCAGCGAAATTGCAGCTTCTAACCTTATGGTAGCACTACAGACACACAGCACAGAGCTGGGGGCAGGGGAGGAGGGGAAACAGATAGACCCAGCGCACAGGTGGATGAGCAGAAGACAACAGAACAGCAGCAGCTTTCCAGAGCCCAGTACTCTAACACACGATGTGCTTGGCTTTGCACATAGACGTACCCCATACCTTCCAGATGTCGGATTCAGCAGCCCCCCGAACACACTGGCTTGCTCCTTTCCGCAGCTGGGGACTGGATTACCCATCAGCCTGCTTCTGGTCGCATGATTACACTCCAGGCAGTGGCTGATCTTGAAATATTTCCGAGCTACGAAGTATCTATCCTGAAGTATATGCTTTAGATACTGGGCAACCGATTTCTTTCCTAATCATAGGAAGAGAAAGTCTTCATGGGGAGCAGTAATGGACACATCTTGCAGTAACAAACACAACGACCAACTGTGGCTTGCAACAAACTTTGTCTCCCTGTTAATTCAGGTATATGCAAAGGTGCATACAGTTGGAGACTGCAGTTAAAGCAGCTTATGAAATAACTGAACATGACCCCCCGTTAAAATATTCAGAAATGTATTTAAAATTTAATCTCCGTTTAGAGACTTTCATTTAAAGATGCTGCTAACATGTACGACAGACAAGCACGACATTTGGTATTCTCCGGTATTCTCTATTCTCTACATCTCTATTCTCTATAAATCTATAAATATTCTCTATACAACTATCTCTATACATTATCTATTCCATAAATCTCTGGTATTCTCTATTCGAAACATCTTTATTCTCTGGTATTCTCTTAGCATGGAAGATGCTGACTATCCATTTGCCTTAAAAACAGCCTACGCTAGGTTTCTGTAAGAAATTTTATTGTGTGTGGAGAAGGAGAAAACAAGTTCTACTTCACCGGCATTACTGTTTGTTTGCGTGCAGCAGCACCCACGATAGGCAAAGCACAAAGAGGCAGAACTGTTGCCCCCAAAACCTCCACAAGAAACCAGCACTGCAATTCCAAATCACAGAACAACTAATAAGAATTATGAAGTATTTCAAGAGAGTGCTGCAGTTACTTGATAAAATCTGCTTTGGAGTATATTGCTTTGCTGTCTCCTCCACAGCTAAAACTCACTCCTCACCATTAACAGCATGAACAATTTTACTGTCCTCTAGATTTCTTAATTTGCTTTCAGCTCTCTCGATTAATGGATCGATTTGAACGTAAGACAGCGAAGTGCCGAGTCACTCCCACTGGAAATACAAGGAGCTGAGCATAATCAGTCAATGGAAGGACTTGGTCTTGTAAGTCTTCCAGCTGTAACTTACTGCGAGAGTAGCCTCTGCCACTTCCAACTTCGTGCCAATTCCTGTTATCACAATGGCCCTGACTACTTGCTTTCCAAAAGCGCGCTTCCCCTTTTACTCTTTACTCCCTTTGTTTACCGTAAAAAATAACAATCAGGTCCCTCTAAAATTAATATTTAAGAGCTTTAAAAAATATACACCAAAACCGCAGTGGTTTTCTATTAAGTAATATATTCTGCGTTCTTTTCCTGACTTTCTTTTTCCCCCTATACCTTTTGACTCCTGTTTTCAAGCTTTTCTCCAAAACTGCCAGGGATAACACTTTGTCTAGTTTTTTGGTTCAATTTCTTTTCAGCTAGTATTCTGAACAAACACATGACTCTGGGATCAAGGCCTTAACATAACTCTTGAATGGTTGGAGATTCAAAGTCGCAATATTTGGCAATATTGAAATCTTTCAAATCTAACTGCTACAGCACGGTCTTATCATTTGCTTGTAAAGTCATCCCATCCATCTTACTGGTTTCAAATGGAGCTTTAATTCAGTTAAGGAAGGTATCATCATTTGATATCTTGTATCTACCCATAGAGTGCTAGCACACACACTTCATAATAAAACTGAGCTACTACAAAAAGAGAAGGAATTTATTTTGGATCAAGAAGGCAGAACAGCAAAACCAAATCAGGACAACGATAATGAAACAAACTGCTCCAAAGGAGCTCGCATACTGCAGGGGTTTAACAGAATATGAACCTGGGTCACAATAACCCCAAGCAACGCTACAGACTTGGGGAAGAGCGGCTGGAAAGCTGCCCGGTGGAAAACGACCTGGGCGTGCTGGTCGACAGCCGGCTGGATACGAGTCAGCAGTGTGCCCAGGTGGCCAAGAAGGCCAACAGCATCCTGGATTGTATCAGAAATAGCGTAGCCAGCAGGACTAGGGAAGTGATCGTCCCCCTGTAGACTGGTGGGTGCATCTAAAGAGCAACGAAACTGGTGGAGGGTCTAGAGGACAAGTCTTATGAAGAGCGGCTGAAGGAACTGGGGTTGTTTAGCCTGGAGCAAAGGGGAGACCTTATCGCTTTCTAGAAATACCTGAAAGGAGGTTGTAGCAAGGTGGAGGTTGGTCTCTTCTACCAAGTAACAAATGATAGGACAAGAAGAAATGGCCTCAAGTTGCGCCAGGGGAGATTTAGACTGCATATGAGGAAAAATTTCTTCACTGAAAGGGTTATCAAACGTTGGAACAGGCTGCCCAGGGAGGTGGTTGAGTCGCCATCCCTGGAGGTATTTAAAAGACACGTCGATGTGGCACTTAGGGACCTGATTTAGTGGTGGACCTGGCAGTGCTGGGTTAATGGTTGGACTCAATGATCTCAGAAGTCTTTTCCAACCTAAACAATTCTATGATTCTATGACTATTCCCCCTTTTGTGTCCATAGACCCTTATGCAAAAGTCTTCCACGCTCACCCTGAGCCATGCAGAATTGGGTACCACGAACCTAGACCCAGATGCCAAGCAAAGAAAATTAGTCCCAGTTCATTCCACAGTAGGAAGAACGGGTAGGGATGATCACATAGAGTTTCACCTGGAGAGTTTCTTCCCCTGTTATGATCAGCTGCTTGCTTGAACACCAGCTTTCACAACCTGCTAATCCCAGCTCTGCTCCACCTAGCTTCCCTGTCTTCTTTGGCCTAGAGGCTCATGAAGTCTACCTCCAGAATGAATTCCACTCCTGTTTCATCAGCAAAAGTTCTACCATCATTCACCCTGCTTGCACACTTTAACTCTGCATTTACCCAACGCCTCGCACAACCAGTCCCAGGTCTCTACTAGTCTCTAGACATTGTTCTGACACTTATATTAAGATTTTTTTTTCTCCGGATATGTTTCTTGGTCAAATAAAGATGTCATCTGTTCCTACAAACCTCAACACAATAATCAGAGGACAATAATAATGGTGGTAAAAGCAATAGCACTACACAGCAGGGAAAATACTTAACTGTGATACCACGTTTGGGACATGAATTGAAGAGTACTCTGCTCACTCAGACACCATGTGGAATTTAAGAAGGCAGCGCGTAATTACCTGAGCTGGTCTTGGCTAGGATGCCAGGATCAGCATTCCAACCCTTGTGAAAAGTGTCCAGGAAGGCTATTTCGCCTCTCATCCAAAGGAAATAAACTCATCACCTGCTAGATGGCCCCCAAACACTATGTCAGGCATAATTTTTACATAAATTTGAGAAAAGTGCCTTTATGGATCCGCCTGAGTAACTTTCAGCATCGATGCATCCCTTAGCAGTGCACTGGACGAGTATCAACCCAGAAAATCAAGTGCTCTTCCTGAGTTCATCAAAAACATACCCTTTGCTACCTCAATTTTTTCGGATATTTCTCAGCCAGTTACATGGAGACATTAAAGGAAACAGTGACCTAATTTTGACACTGTGGTTTCATAATGTAAAGATAACCTAATTCTTCACTAGTCTCAAAACCCCTTTTCCTGACAAATGACCCTCTCTCTAGAGCATTTAATATTACTTTTGGTAATCAGAGGACTGAAGAAAATATGCAAACTGGAAATTAAAAGGCCTTGCTTTTCCTTGAGATCAATTAGGATGAGGCGCACAAATACAGAAAAAGAGTATGAAATATATTGATGTGCGGCTCTGCATCCTAAGATATGGGCAATCAAATCTCTGGCTTCAGTAAGTACTGAGATCAGGGGTCATGAAGGAAAGTTGTTTTCCCCCCATGGTACAACACTGCTTAATTGCTTAGATGCATAGAATTTTTCTTTAATTTTTTTCAGCAGCAACAACAGGTATTGGCCCTAAGAGGGTCAAGGAAGGTCTTGGTACAATAGTTCCAATTAGAGTTATCAAGTGAGTATTCCCGAAGACATTTGGCAAACGAGAATCTGATAGATTCCTACCATATTATTAACCTGACCAAAAAGGGTTTATACAAATAAGTAAAAAAAATCTTGGCCACTAGGAAACAATTTTAACAGAAAACTGCATTGAAAAGCAAAAAATAAAAAAATCAACCAGGAAACAGGTCAGCTTAGCATGACTTACCCTTACGCATGGCTTGAAAGAGTGGAGGAGAGTGAGAAAGGAAATGGTCATGGACTTTTCAGGGAACAGGCTAACTAATGTGCTCGTTAACCACAGGTAGCGAAGTGGAGAAGTGCTTCTACGCAGCACGACGCCAAGCATGGTGTATCAGCATTCTCAGAGGAATGCCGTTACTTCAGCAAGGCAGTGCAACAGCTGAAGATAAGTTTTACCTTCTGTCACTCCTGCATTACCAGGAATGCAAGTAAAAATGGGCTAACTTCTCTTAAAGCAACATCTTGTAACTATTACACCACTGTACACAGAATCTTCACATGCACACACCATGTAGCTGTTTGCAGCCATCATTAAAATAATTGGATTGTTTCATGTGATTTCATAAAAACACCAGCAATAATGTTAACAAATACTTTATTAAAATGATGGTAATCTACCTTTTTGGATTGATTTCTAGCCAAAATAAGCATTCTGGCTCAGCATTCACTCTTTACTTCTGCAGTCTTCATCCCTGGAGAAAGCCACGTGTACCTAACAGCCTCATGTTACAATATCTCTGAATTTCATTGCACAAAACTCAGAGAACTTTCTTTGAGCAGTACTATTCTTGACTTGCCAAGACTTCTTTCCAATGACAGCAATGGCATAAAGTCCCATGGAACGTAAAGGCAGCAAGGTAAGTCCTCCACCCTGGTGTAAGAACCTCAAACAAAATGTTTTTTGAAGCAGCAAGACTCCATCTGCTAAACAAAATGCCAGGCTTCACCATGAAGACTTTGGTCAGCTTGGACAACCTCTATTATTGGAAAGCAGGCAGATAGAAACTTCCTTTCGCAAGGACAAATCAGTTTTTAAGAGCAATAGAATGAAACTTCCAAAATCCCTCTATCTAACACCTATTACTGTTGTATCAGTGAGCAGAATCCTCACTGAAGGGTACACACTATATCTTTTCTCTCTCCCTCGCACCTACTCTCTAACAGATGGTCAGCTTACATGTGGTAAAGATCTACTGTAATTAAAAGCTCCATTCTCATTAGCCATCCTCCAGGAATACGACAGCTCTGGGTCACTTTTTCTGATGAGTATCTGCTTCATTTCATGGTAAACAGCAGCTAGGAAAACAAAAACTACAGTCAATTTCTACACTGGGGTTGTGTGGAGGGACTGGATTGTAGATCCCCAGAAGACAGTCCACAGACCATTCACCAAGGTTGGGAACCATACCTCGTGGGTCAAGACAGACCACAGAAATCAGCATGTGAAGTTCATCTGTGTTCCGGAAGGATTCACAGAGTGTCATTCATATTGCCTTCACCTTTCAACTACTTTTCTTATTTCAAGAGCCCTCGCCACATTTACAAGCAACTGTTCTACAATTATTTTTGGAACACAACAATCACAAACTAGAGAGACATTAGCAGGACTCTGGTTTTAAAAAAGCACAGATTTACTGCTTCCCCCTTCCTGCAATTATTCTTCTCCTCTCCAGCTGGAAAAGCCAGAGGGACAACGCAGAGATAAATCACCGGTTTCGTGAGTCATTTACCTTCCGCAGAGTCTACAGAGCATTCTGGATTCAGCGTCACTTCAGAATGGAGACATTGTGAACTACTGGAAGCGTCTGCAGAATTACTGACTTCAAAAGTCACTAACACCCAGGAAAGACCATCGTCATCTAGAGGTTCAAAGTGGAGGAAGAACAGTATTGCAGTCAAGACTTTTAATCAGACCTCTGGAGACACAGGTTCAGTTCTCAGCTCTTTCATAGATCCCTCTCTAACTTTATATTCCAGCTCAACATCTATAAATATATATGGAGAACTATTTCCCATTTCAGATCACAAACTCTTAGCTGCTGGTAGCACCTCTTACTGTCTTCTCATTCAGAATCTGATCGAGCAGAAGCTCAGCTGATCAGTGGTATCCTGAGACGGTGCGTTCTGCACATGGCTGATAGGCAGAGCCTCACTGTGTTCCACTCTAGGTTACCTGTAGGGCCCCAAGAGGAGCAGGAGACTCACATAAACAGACAGAATAACAGAAGTGAAAGTTTCCTCCCAGGACTAACTTCTTGGCTGGCAAGTACATACTGTGTATCAGGGCTTAAGTTAATTTTAGGCTTCTCTTTGCAGCTCACCTATGAATTTTTCACTTACTTCAAACTTCCCATGAGCCTAGCAAAAACCTGACTGCAACAACCGGTCTCAGGTCATTCTGAAACTGAGTATTTGTGACCCATAAGCCAGTCAGTAAAAAGCAGCTCTTTTCTACTGCCAGGTCTGACTCCTAGACAGAATTACCAAGACAAGATTATTTCACGTGGCAGTGATGACACACAATCCCTCTCACAGGGAGCTCTATTTTCCTTTTCAAGCAAATAGATTTTCTGCCCTGAGCATCAAAAATTTAAACCACTCATAATCCCCAGTGTTTTGCATTGAGAATGGCTCTCTTACAAATTGCCATGTCAAAAAGCAGTAGGGAGGCGCAGTGCTACATTACATCTCAGGTTTTTTTGGATCAGTCGTGTTTGGTTTGCAGCTATCAAATACGGTTTTTTTGGGTTTGTTTTTTTTTCTGCTAACTCTGAACTTGGAAATATCAGCCTTGGGTTTTGGAGACAAGCTGAATTATTTTCTTCTGTCAGACTTTCACGAATAGCAACGCTTTCGCAGGCAAGTTCTGTTCAAGAAGTTGGTGCAGTTCTGCTGTGCAGGGTGTCATTGACTCAACAAAGCCACTATTTCTGTGACATATACAGATCTGCTCCTGAGCAGCACAAGCACTAAAAGGACAAGAAGTGAAAAGCTCTCCAAGTTACCTCCGTCACCAAAGTCAATAGACATGACTACATACATTCCAGGTGGTCTACAGACATTACAGGTGGCCAACTTATAGCATTTGAGCCATGTATGGCTCGAATGCTTTGAGTGCAGATGGCACTCATGGGGCAGCCCCATCTGATTCCATACCCAGTTTAGCCTTATCAGCAACCAAGCAAAGGGACCTGTAAGTGGTTGTCACCTCACACTCCTGAATTACTTATAGAAACCCTCTTCCCCAGAGCTCTCCTAAATATGAGATATGCACCCTGGGGCATTCCATTAATTCAAGTCTCATAGGCTTGGAAGAGCTGGACACCAATAAGATACAAATGGCTGCATTAAGTGTCACTTTTGTACAGCTCTCAGACCACAAGCAACATAGCTAATAAAATGTCGTCTCGTCTGCTTGCTACTCCAGAGGTCGTTACAACCACAGCAAAAAGTAAAAGGCGAAAACCGAGAGATGATCTATAGCGGACGGGGGACCTGACTAGAAGGGAAGAGAAGTACACAGTGATACCCTCAGGTCTGCCACGTCCTCCTGCATGACCCTGGTTAAGACAGTCAAACCCTCTTTATCTCAGTTGCCTACCTTGTAATTCTTAATAAAGGGCTTTTAAATTTGTAGAAGAAAGGTGTCTTAACACTCCTTGTGTCCCTCTCTTCATCTTAGATTTTTTGTTAGTTTTCCTTTCAGGAAGGATAGTCCAGGAAAAGTATTAGGCTTCTCCTGAGTCTTGACCTTCTTGTGTTTATTTATTTATTTATTTATTTGACATATGCTCATGCAAGGCAGCACTAGAAAGCAACTTGCACATAACCGTGAAGCAAACCCAGTACCTCCCAGGTCCTCGGGCTCTTCTCACTTTTGGCTCTCAGTTTTGCTCAAGCCCTATCAAGCCCTGAGATTTCTCTCCTCCTCTCCAGATGGAAAAGCCAGAAGGACAACACAGAGATAAATCACCTTTTTTAAGAGTCATTTACCTTCTGCAGAGTCTACAGAGCATTCCGGATTCAGCGTCACTTCAGAATGGAGACATTATGAACTACTGGAAGTGTCTGTAGTTAAAAAAACTACAAAGTCCTTCATCTACAGCACAGATAACCAGAATATAAGACACTCTTATGCTTCCCTTTGCCGCTGTATCCCAAACCTATTTGGAAGGCATCATCACCAGGCGGGTTTTTTGTGAGGAAATCTATTAGAGGAAATCTTTGTAAAGAAATTGCCTCAAGGCTACAGTTCAGTGGTAGCTACGGCAGCATTCTGTGCTGTTGGCTTGCACTCTCTGTGGAAAGTCCCCATGAAGTCACGAATAAATGGAGCTCTTTATGCTTTTGTCATGGGGATCACATGGGCGTATCAGCCCAAAATGAGTAAGAATCTCTTTTAAAAAAGACACACTATTCTGAAGATAGAAGAATGGATTCATTTAAGCAGGTCTTCCCAATTCAGTACCTTTGAATAAGAACTATTAAATAAAAGATCATGTCATTTGTCAGCTGAAATGTATTTTCTATCCCTATTGCTCTATTTGGCTCTGAAAACAACTGTTAAAAGTCCCTTCCTAATTAAAACCTTAAGCAGAGACAACTTGCAGTCATGTAACTTAACAGCAACTAAATCAAGGTAAGAGTTTTTGCTTAATGCCAAAGACATTTCAAATTAAGTCTTCCACTCAGTGACAGACAACTGTGTTCACAGAAAAGAAAAACAACAACAAAAATATAAAAAAAACCCTAGAACAAGTCCATGTGCCCTGGGAGTCTGCAAATGGAAACATCCGTGTCATTAATCACTCAGACAGAGCAATACTAAAGTGAATATTCAAGGTAAGATCCATCTCACTTTCCTTTAGCCATCTACAAAGTAATAATTTAGAAGCTCTTGTAATCATGTTTACCTCTCTTATATGAAGCAACGACATTAGAACAAGTGTAACCATAGGCCCTCTGTCAACTACAAAGGGAGCTTTTGGGGAATCTCTCAGATACAGCATCCATAGCACGATCTCCACAGCAGACATCTCTTAGTATAGATAGATAATTAAGGCAAGATGACTCCTGTCCATGGAGCTGGAAAGCCAACAAAGTTTTCAAGACACAAAGGACTCCGTCACAAGCTGTTGAGAGCAAGCTTAACAAATTCTCAGGCACTGGACAGGCACTGAACAGGGTACCAGGCATTAAGAAGTTCAAAGACTATCATCGACCCATTCTTGTTTCAGAGAGCTGACTTCAGCAGCGGCAAAATGCAGCCAGCGATGAAAGCTGTCAAAAATCCTCCTTTTGATTATGGATGTTCGACTTCAGGGCTTCCCTTGAAGTTGTTGGTTTGGTGGGTGTTTTCAGTTGTCTGTTTCGATGAGGTTTTTTGCAACTGATGGCTCAGGTATTATTTTCTAAAAATGGATCTCAGCTAGAGTCTTGCACCAGTGTTATAAAAGAAGAACTTTACTGAAAACAATACAGTCTATTAAAAAAGCATATTTTAATGGGCTCAACTATTGTCAAGTACTCAAAAACAATTTAAGTAAGTCAGATATATTAATGACCAACATACTTAGTCTTTTTCCAGCACCCACTTTTTCCACCCTGGAGCACCAGAAGTAATTGCATCCTCTTCTTGCTCCTTCTTCCTGGAGCGCTAGGCAAAAGGCTGCCTCTGCGCAGTCTCAAAATGCTGAGCTGTGCCTTATCGTTAGAACAATCTCAATCATGTGTAATGTCATGCTCTGCGTGTTTACAAAGCATTTTTAGGTTAAAACCATGGGACGCCTAACTTAAGCAAAACGAGCACCGCAAATACTACCTAATCTTTCAAAGGAAAAATAATCAAGGGTCTATCCAGCACAGCGATGATATTGTCATGTCTCTGCGGCAAGCTTTGTGCTCCCAAGGTTTTTCCTTTCAAGCATATGTTCCTGATTCTGTACACTGCCTTTTGTTTCAGCATTCCAGTCATAAGATGGATCTTAAGTCTATATAACCTATGTAGCCATAATTCAATAGGCCTAGTTTTCCTCTTCATGCTATTGGGTTTGAACATTTTTCTTTGCTAAACCTGCACACAACACATCCTGTAACACAGATAACCTTGAGCTGACTACCCAGAAAATGCATCAACGACCAGCCATAAATCTGCACTGATACTGCAGCAAAAAGAGCCACTGCTGAAATGAATGTCACATCAGGTTGCGGTCTTGGAAGAACAGACAGAAGTAGGAGACAATACAGGGCAGAAACAACGAAGCCTCCCTCTCTCCCCCACGCTGCAATGAAGCAAAAAATTATGTCAGAGACTGTCATTAAAGCTGTGTTGTAATTACAGCTTCTAGAACCTTCTACCAATAAGTCGAGGACAGAAAGATGGTTCTTTAGAAGGTCCTGAGCTTCTTTCAACAGAAAACAGAAAAAAAACCCTACCGATTATCCACTCAAAAATCTGAAGTCTTGTCAGAGAACTGTGAGCACGCAGGCACGGTGCTACCAGGTTTATAAAAGCGGTGCCTCACACAAGCGCAAAAGAACCCTCTCGGCTTTCTCCGACGGAGGCTGGGAAAGAAAGCAAATAAGCCAGCAGCTGTTATTACTCAGAAACCTGATCATAACCTCATCAGGATCTTCGCTTCCCCCACTCACTTACTCAAAAGCGAACCACAAAAAGGCAGGTATGACATAGTAGTACCAGCAAGGCTGGGCACGAAGAGATAGGTAAGTGCTCAGCTAAACCTGGGGCGGCAACAAATTGTGTGCAGTGGATTCTGAAAAAAGGAAGGAGGAGGAAGAGACTGGGGAGGGACAGAGGGGAAGAAATGAAGGACACTTTTATCCTCCCTGTTTTCTTTCATATGTCTTTATGGTGCGCACACTAAAGCTTTAAAAGACAAAAATAATCCTATGTATATGTTCCCACGAGTAAGAGACCATACAGAACATGGTTGGTTGGAGGACTCTTTGTAGATCCAGAATCAGGATCTCCTAATTGGAGTTTTAAGAGTTCTTGAATAATAAGGAAATAGAAACCATCCAGATGCAAAGAATAAATTCTTTCTCCTTTACATTGCTCTGGCTCCACTCTCCTGTCTTCCCGCTGCGCCATAACGCTATCTCTTCTTGTGCGCTCCTGAGAGTCTCCCAAGATGCAGAACAGATAGCCATCACCTACAGAAGAGTTATACACCGAACCACAAAACAAGGTGGGACATAGGAGATAAGGACAGCCTTGAGGAAGAACAAATCTTTCCCCATCTTTTTGCATGTCACCTTTTGAGACAAAAAACAGGGAATGCGGCCAAGAAATAAGAGTTTGATGAGGAAAACATTCCAGGGTGGGAAGCACAGAGAGAAAAAAACCAAAATCAGTGGTTAAGAACCAGAAAAATTAGAAGTAAGTAACAATTTAAATATCAGTGACATTTCTGATAATGCGTCTAATTGTATGACACAGAAGAAAATTCATTCTTAACTTTCTAATTTGGATTTACGGGAGAAGTATATAACTCAGTGGATCTTCACCATGTAACATACAGCAGGTATTTCACCTTTCCAAAAGCACGTCCTGCTCCAATCAGGATATGCCATTTGGAATAGGTGAGGGAGAGCTCATTAAATCACTTGTTTATTATTCGAACTACAGCAATGTGAATTCTATTGGCGAAATGAATCAAACAGACAGCAAAGAGCTATTCGCTGGAGTCTACGTTAATCAGCCCGACAAGCTGTCGCTAAGGATTGGGTCAGGCTCATAACATTGCATCCAAGCAGCGGGGAAAAAAAGTCCCCGAGACTGCCGAAACAGGGAACCATTCACCCATTTAAAGTTGTCCCCAAAGGCTTGCGTCAACCCTTTATTGCTGCTCACGTACAGCTGCAGGAGCTTTTCAGCGAGAAACCTGCATTCGTGGGTGTTCCAGACCTGTGTGTGCTGTGGAAATATGCTCGATCCCAGCTATTTCTGTGAGGATAAGCAAGGTGAAGTATCCTGAAAAAAAATACTGTTGGGCTCTAATATAGCCCTCTGAAGAAAACATATTCAGGAGCTTGAAAAAGAATTAAAACTAGGACACATGTCAGAACAGATACACCGTTGGGAAACACACAGAGTTGTGAAACACACAGTCTGCCATTCAATAAAACGTTTAAAAAAAACGCCACCTCCGTTTCTATTTTTCATACAGACACATTGTTTTCAAAGTCTAGCTGTTCCCTGACCTCCCCCAACGTAAGTCTAAAATATAAAGTATCATTTTAAAAAATGTCACGCAAGAGAACACACAAAAAATTAGCTTTTTATTAAAAACAAAGCCAAACAAAATAAATTTAAAAACAAAACAAAACAAAACAAAACAAACAAACAAAACCAACCAAACCCACACAATCATTAACCCACCCCACCCCCAGCCCTGGTAAAAATCATCAGCTCCTAAAGTCTCGTAATTCTGTGATATATACCATGTTAATGAGATTAAATATAACAGAGAAAACAAGCACTAGCTGGACCGCAGGAGCCCTGATCAGACCAGAAATAGAAGTACCGTGGAAGAAAAAAAGCAGTCAGCAGTTCCGATAAATACTCTGAATCAGTGTGACACATATAGCAGTGCATAAAATCCATATACTGTACTAGAGGCCACAGTCGTACAGTGTGGCTGCTTGGACGGGAGAGTGATAAGATCAACGTTTCTGTTCTTGTCAGCACTTGTGCCAACTGCACATTCAAGCTGGATGGAGTTTAAACCTCGGCGCGGCTTACAGCGACGGAGCTGCAGGATCGGCTACAAAAACTGCTGAATGGTTCGAAGAAGCAGAGGTGTTTTAGCTGAAACACTTTTTGAAAGCGTTTTTAAAAACACAGAAGTGTTTTTAGCTTCAGGAGAGGCTACAAGGGAAGCCAGCCACATCCACTCTCAGAGGCAAAAACAATAAAAGGATGGAAGTGTCTAATTGCAGCAACGTATTATGATTGTAAATCCTCAAAAGTGAGGAAGAAAGCAGTTCTGTCCTCACAATAAAGCTTCTTCATCTAACTGAACTCTATATGGAGGGCTATGCATGCTGCGGTTCTAAAACTTGACATGAACAGCTACACCGGAGTATACCAGAACAGCATAAATCATAGTATAAGCATTTAAATCCTGCCCCAGGCTGTATTGGCAAGACTACATCCAGCAGATCAAGGGGTGTGATTATTCCACTCTACTCAGCACTTGTTAGACACTCGGACTACTGTGTCCAGGTTTGGTTGTCCCAGCTCAAGAAACTGGAGACCATCCAGCAGATTGCCACCAGGACAAACAGGGACACAAGTTGCTTCAGGGAAAATTATAGCGTGGCTATAAGGAAAAAAA
>VXBH01001833.1:20341-46890 GCA_013400035.1 Rynchops niger
AAACTGAATTAATCAAGAACAATTAGACATTAGAACAGATTACCAAGAGAACTGATGGAATCTCCCTTGCTGTAAATACTCAAGGCTGAGCTTCTCAGGGCTTTGGGTAACACAATCTAAGGCCTTGCTTTCAACAGAGGGTTGGACCCGATGTTCTCTAGAGGTTCCCACCAATATAGAATTTTTCTATGATTCTGTGATCTAAACATACACTATGCTAAGCATGCTGTTTTTGCAGTAACCTCATTTTAAACTAGAATTCCTCTGATTTTTCTTCCCATTCCGGAAATAAAATAAAATAAAATAAATAAGATAGTGACAAGCAGACAGCTCAGTTTTTTGGAATATCCGTCAGCATCTATTGAAACCAACAAGCAGTAGGCTTAAAAGGAAGAGCTCTTCACAGAATACATAATTAAAGAAGTGAACTTACTGCCAAGGAATTTAGGAAGGCCATAGGATAAATGACGCAAAGGAGTTCCGTGAATTTGTTCAATTCCTTTTGTGTCCATTAAGCATTCTTTATCATCTGCTTCCAAAGACAGGATATGCAAACTTTTGGTCTGATGCAATATATCCAGTTTTACATTTGAGCCTCATGAATGGGAGATAAATCAAACCACTAGAAGTCATAGTATTCTTAACTGTCTTAACTTGTAACCCCACTACGGCTTATTTGGATCATCAATTTAATTGCTCACAGCAGAATGATAGAAATCTTACCACTAATATCTAATAAATCATAAAGCACAAGAATGATTTATCCCAATTAAGTTGTAAATGGAAGAACAGGATAAGAAACAAAATGAGGAGAAAATCCAACAATAGTGCCAGCTTCCATTTCTACCTAATGGCAGAACGAACAAGTCAAAATACCCAAGAAAATAGGACTCTAACCTGCCAAAGTAACAGACGGCTCTATCATACGAAGGTCATACAACACAGACACTTCCACAGGTCACTGCTATGAGCAGGGTAGGTAACATTTTAAAAAAGCTTTAACAAACACAAAAATAACAAACCAGGATCAAAGATAACGCTAGCTATCTGCATTTTAAAGTACATCCCATAAGACACAAAACAAATGCTGCACTGAAAGACATAAACTAGGACCAGAGGAAATGGTCTGAAGTTGTGGCAGGGGAGGTTTAGGTTAGACTTTAGGAGGAATTACTTTACTGACAGAGTGGTCAGGCACTGGAACAGCCTGCCCAGGGAGGGGGTTGAGTCACCATCCCTGGAGGTGTTTAAGAAACGTCTAGATGTGGCACTTCAGGTCATGCTCTAGTGACAGAGATTGTAGGGGGTTTGGTTGGACTCGATGATCTTAAAGGTCCTTTCCAACCATGAAGATTCTGTGATTCTGTGTGATAAATCCAGCATCCTCCCAGATGCTGACACTGTAGAAAAACAGACCCCACCAGCGAGTTCTTTTAATATTCCACCTGCTGAAAAAGCCATTAGAACAAACTTTGCTCTGACAGTAGAAGACAAACATATGGCTTGAGGGGCTATGGGAAATAGGCAGAATTGTTATTGCCAGATGTGCAACAGGAAACTTTTTTGTCTTCTCTCTACCTTCTGTAAGTCTCAAACGCAATGTTGCTTTATTTATTTATCATTTATGGAATCGTTTTATTAGCAGGTCTGACATCATAAAAAAAAAATATTACAACTGACACCATAAAGACAGACATCCCACAGCAAAGTCTTCACCTTGACTGTCATCTATTGGATGACAATCTCAAGAAGAGAACTCCATTTTTCCCAGTGACACTTCGCAGGTGTTGGGAGGTTTAGGATTTACGCTGTATGCCACACGAAAACTTTCCCTCTTCTAGGTACTTCTGGAAGTCAGTCCCATGCTAGACCTCTGGGGTACACAGTCAAATAAAAGGATGGCGTACAGGTCGTAAACCTGAAAGGAGTTTTGTGCCTCTGGACCATGCTACACAAGCATGTGGAGCTCAGAGGCGGCTTGCCTGCATCAAGTCTCTCACGAGGCAGGGCACATAACAGATGGCCTGTTGCTTAAGACACTTACCAAGGACTTTAGGGATCCAGATCCAGTTTCAGTTTAACTTTGTACAAGTCTCTTAGTAGGACACACCTACACCATGGATATAGACAGATTTAAACTGACACTGCCCAAGCTAATCGGGAAATGAAAGTGCAGGGAAGCCTGCTGCAAAGACAGCCAAGCTCAAGAGAGGCGATCATCAGGACTTCGGAGCACACGGACAATGCCAGGCACGCGCAGCCGAACAGAACTCAACACAAGACGACCTGTGCTGGACGGCGCTACGTGGATGTGGACTTGCTAGGTCTGGTCTCCAGTAGCTCTCAGCCCTCTACCCTGTGCTCCAATGCAGACACTCTCTTGGTTTTGGCGGCTCAGCTTTCCACCTTTATCAGGAGGATAAAAGCACGGCCCGTACTTAGAAGGTGAGGATAAATATATCAAGTGGTCCTAAGGCACTCTGGGATTACGGCAACAGACGTCAATTCCTTAAAGCAGTGAAAATGGAGATGACAGAGCAATCAAAACTCTAAGGAAAGAGCACTTGAAAACATAAAGTTTATTTTTTTCTAATTTAACTGCGTCTTTGCATCCAGAGGACACTGCAGAAGAAAAGGTACTCTTTGGGACACAACAATAGCTAGATGAAGCAGAAAAAGGAGCAGGAGTGCACAGAAGTACAGGACAGTAAGATTCTTAACTACCGATTTAGTTTAAAAGTACTATGAAATTAGACAAAATGAGATATTTACGTTTCTGAACTACAATCCAGTGACAGTCGGCTCTCTTACCTGCTTAAGATCATAACTGATTCGAAACTCTCCAAGACAATACAGAGGAAGAAATGAGTCTCGTGAAGAACCCACACTACTCAGCAGTGACACAGCTAGTAACAAAACGTAAGTATTCAGCAGCATCATTTCAAGAAAAGTGTGCTTAATCAAGGAGCCTAAAAGAACAAACCTCTGATTCAGAAGCAGCCCTTCCGGTAACTTTCAGTTCTCTAAGGTAGCAAATTCAGCAAGAAAATTTGATTGAACAGTGGAGTGCCGGTTCTTTTCCTCTGTTTCGTTTTTGCATCATTTCAGTATCAGTGGTTGTACATTGCACGACACCGAGATGATTATATATGACAGAATTACTCCAAGTTAACTGCTTCCACTGTTAACCATTACACACGCTATTTCAGAGTAAACTGCTTGGTTTCAGTTCCCATGGTTTGCACCACACGTGCAGCATGATAGATATGTGCACACAAGCAACTAATGCATCTCTGCTAATGACTAGTAATTCGTTAAGCTGATGAACCCCTGCAGCTTATAGTCATCTGTTCATAATCTTATCTTCATCCATAGCTCATGATTGTCTTGTTTCAGTCTTCTTCACCATTAAAAAATTAAAAACCATTAAGCCCACTCATTTTAGTTTAAAAAATACTTATCAGCCACGACTCCTTACAGTGTTAGAAATTAATAATTCTGTAAGTAACAAAGGATTAGCATACCAGTTTCTGCGGGTTTTAATTCCTTGCAGCAATTTTCAACATACGTGTCATACACTTTTAAGAATCAACAGTAGTGTGATCGTTGGGTACTGCTGACCTACAATTTGTACCTACAGGAGGAGAAATTGTATCAGAACGCACATAAAACAGAAGTAAGGGGAAATCCACAAAAGAAACAGAAACGATGCAAATTCAATCCCTGATGCCTCATGACTTGCCAAGGCTACGTGGGACGGAAGACACACAGACGCTCAATGTATTTTCAAACCTATGCATCTCTGGTGCATTCATTAGAAACAGCAGAAGGGGGTTTCATTCGAGTCAGAAGACCGGGAAAACGACAGGAGTACTAAATGCAGCTTGCAATGAGGACCAAGTAGATTCAGCAAGAACCCAGGGGTACAGAATTCCTTCCCCACTAGAACAGAAGCAATATTTGCAAACATTACTCATTCTTCTGACTCTGAGAAGTTAATTCTCCTTTACTGCGTGTAACAACAAAGCCACAGCAAATACAAGGAGGCAAAGGAAGAAATAAAAGAAATGGCGAGCTACTCACTCTGTGCTTCAGCTTGCATCCTTCCAAGGGATGCAAGGGGTAACCAACGGCTCTGCGTTCCCAGACAGCACGGAGGCTCTGGGTGAGAGATGAGACAGGAGAGCCCGCAGGTTAACGGTGACACTAAACACTTCAAGATGGTTCGGATTTGTTGCTAAGGGCACAGGGACTTGGTTATGCCTTGATTAAGGACAACCACAAACACAACCACCAACTCGCCCTGTGGAAAACCTATCCCTACCCGCATTACCTGAGCGGTGATAAAACTATCGGCCAGGGAGCCAAGTTTTGAGAGACATTATTGAAGATGAGCTGCAGATGACTTTGAAAATTCAAACTGGCAATGGGTCCCAAGAACATTCACAATACCTGCTACACTGGATGGAGTAGTTAAATGAAAAAGGGGTTGGACAGTCATGTGAATTTTGGCCCAGCTCAAGAAAAGCAGGAGGAAAGAAGAATGATTATCCCAGTCAAACTTTGTAAGTTCAATTATCTCTGCTGAGTAAATTCAGCAATTTAAGTTGCTCCTAAGCAGCAAGGGACTGAGCTGAATGGAGATCTGAGTTGATTTAAAGCTAATTTGTTTCTGAAAGCGGTGAAATTGCTTTGAGTTCAGTGCCCGCAGTCATTTCTGTAAAGTGATAGTAAAATAATTAAGTTTTATGTGACCAACCCAACAAGTTCAGCAAACATTCCCATCTTAAGCCATATTAGGTTCCTTTACTTTGTTTGGAAGATGCAGTTTATTTATTTCTGCAAGATATTTATAGAATTGTTAGGATTGGAAGGGACCTTAAAGATCATCTAGTTCCAACCCCCCCGCCATGGGCAGGGACACCTCCCACTAGACCAGGTATTTAAAGCAAAGCCCATGATATCCAGCAGAATTCCTCCTTTGATTCAAAGTTCCATGATTTGCTGAAAGTAAACAAACTTTACGAATTATGTGGGATAAACACAGAGAAGCTACTAAGTGTAGTATACCATATTATCTGTGACGACTTGGCTGCCCATTAAGAATATCCTAACTTTATGTATGGCTGTCCTGGTTCCGACGGGGATAGGGTTCATTCTCCCCAGGCTCCGGCAGGGACACAGGTATTCCACCCCGTGTGAGCCATGCCCATGCTGAGTTGCCGGGGGAGGGGACAGGAGGTCACCGCTTGGAGCGGGCTGGGGGTGCCAGGTCCACTGGGTGAGCGGTGGTTCCGTAATCGTGCTTGTACATTCCTCTATCCGTGTTACCATTGTTGTTTATCTTGTTCCCTTTGCTGTTCTGTTAAACTGCCTTTGTCTTCCGATTCTTCTCTGTATTGGGGAAGCCTGTGAGAGCGGCACGTGGTTCTTCTGTTGCCGTCCGAGGCCAAACCATGACAATGGCAAAAGCCTTTCACTGGCAATGGGAGGCAGCTACGAGAACTGCTGTGTACGTTGTGAACAGGTGAACGATCTGCTCAGGCTGGTGGCAGAGCTGCGAGAGGAAGTCAAAAGGTTAAGGAGCATCAGGGAGGCGGAAGAAAAAATAGACTGCTGGAGCCAAGCTCTGCCCTCCTTGAAACAGAAACAGGAGCACCCAGCAGAAAGTAACCGGGATCAAGGGGCCCCTGTACCCTGCCCCTGTCAGGCAGAAGCCTAAATGAAAGGAGTGAATGGAGGCGAGTTCACAGTTGGGACAATGAGTGAACTCCCTCCTTGCCCACCCGGTCCCGCTGAACAACAGATATGAGGTACTGGATGAGGAAGACCAGTCAAATGAGGATGTGGATGACGGGCATTCTACACCAGAGACATCTCCACAGTCAGAAAGGTGTACCACCCGTATCATGACCCCATCCACAAGGAAGAAAAGAAGGGTTATAGTTGTTGGTGATTCCCTCCTGAGGGGAACAGAGGGTCCAATATGTCAGGTAAACCCTCCTCATAGGGAAATCTGCTGTCTTCCTGGAGCCTGGGTTAAGGACATCACCAGGAAACTCCCGAGTTTGATACAGTCCTCAGACTATTACCCGTTACTGATTTTCCACGTAGGTGAAGCTGTGACTTGTAGACCAAGAGCAATCAAAGGGGACTTCAGAGCCTTGGGAAGGTCGGTGAGGCTGTCTGGGGCACAGGTTATTTTCTATTCACTCCTTCCAGTTGCAGGCAGTGACACTGGAAGGAACAGATGAATCCAGTCATGGATGGATGGCTGATCCGTCCATCAATACATGGCTCCATGGCTGATGTCGCTGCCACAGTTTTGGGGGTTTTGACAATGGGATGGCCCACACGGCACCAGGCTTATTGGCATCAAATGGGAAATACCTTTCTCAAAGGGGGAAGAGGGTCTTTGCCCAAGAGATTGAGGGGCTGATCGACAGGGCTTTAAACTAGATGTGAAGGGGGAGGGGGATAATAACATTAGGCTTGTCTGTGACAAGCTGTGGGATAACACATCAGGGTTAGAGGGATGGGGCGCTACTAAGGGCCTTTGACCTGTTGCCCCAAGGCATGCTGGGGATGCTACATCAGAGTCCAAGTCTTACAGAGACGAGCCAGGAGGTCCTGAGGTAGTCCAAGTCAACAGGGAAACAGCCATGAAACACCCCAAAGGGTGCTCCTCTAAGAAGGCACCACAGCCATCAGTCCAGCTGAAGTGCCTCTACACAAATGCACACAGCATGGGCAATAAACAGGAGGAGCTGGAAGCTACCGTGCTGCTGGAAAGCTACGACATAGTGGCCATTACTGAAACCTGGTGGGACGAATCCTAAGAATGGAATGTGGCTATCGATGGCTACAGGCTGTTCAGAAGGGACAGGTGAGGAAGAAGGGGTGGAGGTGTTGCCCTCTACGTTAAGGAATGGATAGAGTGTGAAGAGATGTCCCTAAAGAATAGCCAAGAGGAAGTTGAAAGCTTATGCGTATTAGAAGGGAATTGTTATGGGAATTAGAGACCGAGGAAACAAGGGTAACCTTGTGGTTGGTGTCTACTACAGGCCACCTGATCAAGGGGAACCTACTGATGAAGCCTTCTTACTGCAGCTACAGGAGGCATCGTGCTCGAAGGCTCTCGTCCTGTTGGGGGATTTCAGCCACCCCGACATCTGCTGGAAAAGGGACACAATGAGCTGTAGACAACCTAGGAGTTCCCTAGAGTGCCTCGACGATAACTTCCTAAGACAGGAAATAGACAGCCCTACCTGAAGGGATGCAATACTGGACCTCATAGTTACCAACGTGAGTGAGCTCATTGGGGATGTCAAAATTGGAGGCAGCCTGGGTTGCAGTGACTGTGCACCGGTGGAGTTCACAGTCCTAAGGGATACATGCCAGATGAGGAGCGTAGTCAGGACCCTGAATTTTAGGAAAGCAAGCCTCCAGCTCTTCAAGGAGTTAGGCAATAGGACCCCCTGGGAAATGGTCCCCAGGGACAAGGGGGCAGAACAGAGCTGACAGATCTTCAAGGATGCTTTCCATAGAGCACAAGAGCTCTCCATCCCGAGGTGTAAGAAATCAAGCAAGAAAGGGAAGAGACTGGCATGGCTGAGCTGGGACCTGCTGGTCAAACTAAAAGGCAAGAAGGAACTGCACAGGCAGTTCGAGCAGGATCAAGCGTCCTGGGAAAAGTATAGGGATGCTGCCTGGTTATGCAGGGATGAGGTCAGGGAAGGCCAAGGCGCAGCTGGAGCTGAACATGGCAAGGGATGCTAAGAATAACAAGAAGGGCTTCTACAGGTACATCAACCAGAAAAGGAAGGTTAAAGAAAGTGTACCCTCCCTGATGACCAAGAATGGCAAACAGGTAACAACAGACGAGAAGAAGTCTGAAGTTCTCAACGACTTTTTTGTCTCAGTCTTCACTGTTAGCCTCTCTCCTCATGCCTCCCGAGTTGAAGGACCGCAAGGCAGGGACCTGCAAGACAAAGTCCCTCCCACTGTAACTGAAGTCAAGGTTCATGACCACCTGAGGAACCTGAACATACACAAGTCTATGGGACCTGATGAGATACATCCCAGAGTCCTGAGGGAATTGGCTGATGTAGTTGCCAAGCCACTCTCCATGATATTTGAAAAGTCATGGCGGTCAGGTGAAGTCCCTGGCGACTGGAAAAAGGGACACATCACACCCATTTTTAAAAAGGGTAGAAAGGAGGACCCCAGGAACTACCGACCTGTCAGCCTCACCTCTGTGCCTGGGAAGATCATGGAACAGATCCTCCTAGAAGCTATGCTAAGGCACATGGAGGACAGGGAGGTGATTCAAGACAGCCAGCACGGCTTCATCAGGGGCAAGTCCTGGCTGAAAAACCTAGTGGCTTTCTACAATGGAGTGACTGCATCAGTGGACAAGGAAAGAGCAACAGATATCATCTATCTGGACTTCTGCAAGGCCTTTGACATAGTCCCCTACAACATCCTTCTCTCTAAATTGGAGAGATAAGGATTTGATGGGTGGACTGTTCGGTGGATAAAGAACTGGCTGGATGGTCGCATCCAGAGTGTGGTGGTCAATGGCTCGATGTTCAGATGGAGAGGGGTGACAACTGGTGTCCCTCAGGGATCTGTACTGGGACCAGTGCTGTTCAACATCTTCATCAATGATTTAGACAGTGGATCAAACACACCCTCAGCAAGATTCCCGATGACACCACACTGAGTGGTGCAGTCGACATGCCAGAAGGACGGGATGTCATCCAGAGGGACCTGGACGAGCTAGAGAGGTGGGCATGAGCAAACCTCATGAAGCTGAACAAGGCCAAGTGCAAGGTCCTACATGTGGGTCGGGACAATCCTCATTATCAATACAGGCTGGGGGATGACGTGATAGAGAGCAGCCCTGAGGAAAAGGACTTGGGGGTACTGGTGGATGAAAAGTGTCAGCAGCATTTAAATAAGCAAATTAGTTGCCTCCTTGGACAGCCAGATAATGGAGTTACAAACTCATCCTCTACTCGCATGAGAGAGGCTATACCCCTTTGGATCATCTTCTTGCAGGCTTACTTACCTAGAAGGTAGCAGGAATAGATAAAAAGCGAGCACACTAACAGAGGCCTAACCTTACTGAAATGTTCTGCATGGGTCTGGGAGTCCAGAGGTAAGTAAGATACATTACAGTTATTAAGTTTATTGAAAGTTAACAATAACTGTACCCCATTACTATAAACATTGCTGTATAAAAGTTGATATCATTATTTTTAAAAGTTAGGGGAATGGAGACACAGAATTTGCTTAAGGTTACACAGCCAGAGGATATGAGGAACAGAACCTAAGTCATGGAAAGATTTAGCTCTGAGAGTATGGCGGAACAGGGAGGACTGGAGGGGAATACTTTGTTTTCCAATTTGAAGCTCTTATTCGGCTTCTCATTTTCATTGGCTATAAACCGCCTCATGTACAAATGATCAAACTATGTCCAGCAGGCTACATTATAACAGATGTATACATTAAGTCTGCTTTTTGAGTCATGAATCAACTCATCGTTTATCCAAAGTAACGGACACAAGTGGCGCTCACACCGACCTACAGCTGGAGTAAAATCACTTCCATGCTGAAGGAGAACAAAAATAATTAAAAAAACAAACAAACAAACAAACAAAACGCCACCAAAAAATTAAAACAACCTGAATAGAATATGGTATTAGCGAAGAGCAGTCCGTGAGAAACATACACTGTGAAACACTGTGAAAAATGGTATATCGAATGTCTTCCCTATCAAGTTGAAACAGCTTAGACCCTAAAATCAGTTATGGGGCCCTCACCACCTGGATTAACCAGTCTAACTCAGCCCTGATGCAAACCTTGCCATTTTAAATTAAAACTAGTCTCAGGCCTCAAATAATGTTTGAATACTATTCTGTAATGTCATAGTCCAGGTTTTTACACGGACTTTATTTCCATCGTATTCATTAGGACACCACACCATTTGAACTAAAAATTACCCAACTACATGCTGTCATGCTTAAACGTTCATCTGATGGTTGTCCCTCACTGAGGTGGATGCCTGCATGGGCACACCAACAGTGCTATACAATTTGAGGGGAAAACTAAAACTAAAAGCTGAGATCTTTTCACAGCTTATCGAATCCCTACTTAAAACTGAATTCGTCCTGCTAACGTGGCTGAAAATGTCAGCTTTTTTCCAGATTTCACTTTCTTGCTTGTTTTGTTTGGGGTTTTGTATGGTTTTTTTGGTTTTTGGTTGGTTGGTTAGTTTTCAATAGTTTTACTTTCATGGGATTGTATCGCAATTGTCACCGCACTGCTGACTTATGTCATTAGAGTCAAAATAGTACAGAAGTAAATATCGTTATTATGTCAAGAGACAAGCATCCCAGGGTCACTCACTGTCCCTCCCTGACATTATTCCCTGTGTCAGAAAATGGGGAATATCAGATAATGCAGCCACAGGGAGGACAACAAGAAAGAGAGACTTTGAATGGGTTTCCTGTTCTAAGCTGTCTGTAGTTAGCAATTTTTTTCTCATTTCGAGGACAAACAGGCCAACCCTCTTAAACCTCAGAGATTAACTTTCAGTTATGCGTCGGGACAAGCTCCCTTCACAAGATCTAACTGTCTGTTAACAGGTTCAGTTAAGCGTTCAAGCTTTGTGCTTCAAACGAAACAGCGCCCCATAGGATACGTTCCGGTTTGTATAAATAAGTATGGATTACCTTAGACAAACCATTCTAAAATTTTTAGCTGCTTTACAGTACCAATAGCTCTGACAGCAGCCAGACCCAGAGAACGGACACGCCAGTCTGATCTGAGACTTCAGTAAAAGTGACCTGCATGGCTGCTGTGCTACTGTCTTTATGCTCACTGATAAACACGCAACGTTGTTTTTAATCTACAGGGAAAAAAAATTAATTAAAATTAAATTAGACAAATAATTAAGGCAGAAAAATGCTATTCAGGAAAATTCAGTCTTTATCTATTATTTTAATAACAGAGTATCCGTGAAAAATTTACTGTATTTGAATTTCCTGCTACTTCTAGACGAGGAAGTTTCCAGCTCATCTTTTTCTCTTCTGTTTGGAAGGAAACGCTTACTACCCATTATAAAATTTACTTTGAAACTGAATATTAAGTATCTGCATTTGTAAATTTGACTTCTTTTATTTCAGATAAACGATAACTTTTGCTGATAATTATGCCATTAATAAATAGGTATTATTCCTATCAGATTTTTTTTAGTACTTTAAATATAAACAATTTAACAAATGAACCATATTAAGGATCTTCTTTACTATGCTTAGCTTTTCCTTAGCTCTTCCTGAAACAGAGATCAGAGATTTACTAATCTTGCCATATGTTCCTCTTCCCCTTAATAAAATGCATTTTATATTAAAATTAAGCAATGCTAAAACCAAACAAGATGTGTATTATGAATGCTTCACTGTATGTGGACTCACTAACCTTAGTTAAATGAACGGAACAACCCAAAATTTAACCATGACTACCATTTACTTGCCAAGTTCTCTAGTGACGTTTTGATAGGTTATTCTTATAACTTCAAAATTCCCTTTTTAGGACCCTATGAAATTTGCATTTCACGTGTCAAATATCTTTTAAAAATTTATGTTTTATAGGATTTGCATTTTATAGCCAGTAAGACTTTCTGATACATTTTGTGAAAATAATTAACATAATCCTTTTCTCTAATGAAACAATGAAGTGAAATCTACCCTAGAGAGACAGACACCCTAAGGTTTATATTTGGGGATTATGTTTCTTGACAATTAAGCTGCTACCTGTAGGAGCAAAAATCAATATTTCATTTCTTCTTCAGAGCTATATTGTCTACTTTGCAATCTCCATATGTTTGCACAGAAATATTCTTGAAGGCAGACTAAAGCAAGTGACATTTGTAGTTGCCCAGTCCCTCTGCAAAACATATTATGCACTTAGGATTAATACAGTGTAAATCATCATCCTAGCTACACAATTAAATACTATAAGCTTCCTTAACCCTCAGCTCAGACTTTCTTAATCTCTAAAAGAAAGCAATGCCAGATGGCCAAGAACAACTGCTAAGAATCAGAGGGCCACAGAGAAATACCTGAAGCTCTTAGTGATATGGTGGAGAAGCACCTTCTGTTTGAACTCACTGCTGGGCAGTAACTTTGCAGAACTCACATGTGATCCTTCCCCGTTAACTAATACACATGCTATTAATTCTCAACACCTGCGTTTTGTTGTCATGAATCTAATTCACAAACACTGAATTCTTGCTGGGCAGAAACAAGGCACCACCTTTTTATCGCAATCATCACATCAACAGTATGTTTGCTTCGTAATGACAGAGAGAATCCACTAACCACTGCACCCCTCCATCACCTTCAAACGTATACATGTGTATACTAATATATGTATATACATTAAAATATATAAAATGTATTTTATTTATAAAACAATGTGTATAATATATAATATACTTATATCATTGGTCTTCAAATATCTATGAGCTGGCTGCCAGGCTGAAGGAGTAGTACAAGTCTCGGCCACATGAGGGACAGATTAGGTCCCAGCCTTTGTGTCAAGCAGCAAATAATGGAAAGAGATATTATTTTTTTTTCTTTTACTATCAAACACCCTTCTTGGAGCCAACACTGACAATTTTTCAAGACAATAGTGCCCGGCATTGTGGGATGCCAAAGGATATCAGTCTTCATTTTCAGAGGAAGCATCTCAGAAACACCATTTTAATATGGCAGAACACCAATTCCCACGAGACAGGCTTTCTGCTGCCACAGGCTCAGGACAACATAGCTTTGGGGCAAGCAAGCTGGTCAACCAGATTGCCTGTTGCAGCTGTACAGCAGCTAGACTAGCACTTGTTTAAAGACTTCCTGAACCACAGTTTTCCCACCTCTGTTTCCAGTTGCCTAAATCGGTTCCCTGTATAAAAAAAAAAAAACCACAAAACAAAACAAAACGCTTCTTGCCTTTGTCAGAAGATAACAGTGTGGAAGTGGTCTCCTCACCTCCGAAGACCAGGAGTCTCATTCTGCTTTGAATTACAGGTTCAGAAAATTTCATCCTTAAAAATGAGTCTTCTCTTTTTAAACATAAAGCACCTTGCATTACAAAAGACGATAGTCACTGCTCAAGAGCAGGCCACAACTCCGTGTTTTTGGGCTTGGGTTTCTTAACAGAAATTCAGAAGCAAGCAATGAGAACAGGCAAACCTGGGAACGGAAAAAATGGGTTAAGAAGAAAGATAGGACTGAAATAGCAGGGAGTGCTTCAGGACAGGGTAGGAGAGCGGAGGGCACTGGCAGAGCCGTGAGTGGAGCCCAGGCCTGGGCTAGCAGGAGAGTTCAGGGCCCAAGTGAGAGACACCGCAAGTGCACAGTGTCAGCATGGAGCACATACAGCGCCAAACATCCAAAACCTGTCAGACAGCCATAGCAGAACTAATGTAGGTTCCAGGTACAAAGCCAGAGGCGGCAAACTACGCAACCCCTGCCTGTAGTATGTTTCATTCTAGCTTGCGTTTCCATGAGTAAGAAGAGGTGACAATGTTATTCATTTGAATGGCTCAAGACAATAAAATAGCCTGGTTAAAAAAAGTAAGAATTTAGCAAGACTGCAGTCCTCTGGAAGGATGCAAGGGAACATCAAGATGGGCCTGCAAAATTGAGTGTAAGCCAGATAAAGTGAAGGAAGGGGGACTTCCGAGCAACTTAAACCAGGCTGATGGACCAAATTTCTGTTGTAAACTACTTTGAAGAGTACCTGACACCTTGCATTTACCATTTTTCTAAAATGCCTCAGATTCACCATTCTAGAGTACCATTTTTATTCTGCATAGCCTGGTTCATACAAAAAGCATTTTTAGAATGTTAGACAGAGCTGCAGTAACAAAGTCTAATACCAGAAAGAAAAGTGGTATAATCCTCAGAACAAAAGACGTGGTGGGGAAGGTGTAAAGGGGATTAAGAGGTAAGAGTAAGAGTTGAAGAAGCACAGGGCACTAGAGAACTGTTCCAGACGGTGAGCTGGTTTCAACCTAAGCAGCAATGTGTTTGTACAAAACTCCAGTGGGAGCTGAGCAGACAGAGATGAGCACGCAGATGAGCTCTGAAGTATTTTTGCAAGTTCAAGGAATGGAAAAATGGACTCTGAAGGGCTGGTGCGGAGGCAAGAAAATTGCTGCTCGGGAAGGAGATGAAAGCAAAGAAAGATATTGCGTCTAAGGAGGTGAGGGGTAAGAGACACCTAGTGACTGATCACAGAGGATATGAGTAACAATATCAGAAAAAAGCCATTCCAAAACTAATCACAACATAAAGCGTATGAAAAAACTACTTCCAAGGTGTCAAAGTAATGCAGCATTGGGTCAAATAGCCAGCTCGATATAAATCTGTTGTGTTCAAAGTGATTTATTCCAGAAATAGTAAAGGCAACTTTCCGGTAAGGTTTTTGTACAGAAAAGAAAAAAAAAAAAAAAATAAAAATTACAAATCACAAGTGAACATTGATCAGCCGTCCTTCATTGACTGGTTCTACTTTCCATTTAAGTAAGACTCCCTCAAGTGCAGTTGTCGTAGCATTTCAGTCTATTACTGATAAAAGCTCACTGTTGCACGAGTGGTTCAACACTGTACCAAATCTCCCAGTAACTCTTGCTCTTAAAGGTTATTTTAGTAAGTGGGTCAAGATAAACGGAGAAGCTGCTAGTAAGACTCCTAATTTGAACAACGATATCTTAACACCCAAAGTAGCTATCTGAACTAGACTGTTAATGCCTCTTTTTCCAAAATAAATCCAGGGATGGTGTTTTCATTTACTTATGAAGCATAATGTATATTTCTGGATCACAACCATGAATGATTTTGTTCACGTGCCCAAGCTTTGCAATCAGCAGGAAAGCAGTGACCTTTGATTTCAAACAAAGCAAACCATTTCATACTGGGCCATATTAATGAATACTCAGTATTTCAGTTGGCTTGTGATTTCCTCAACAACACTCTTCACCCAAGGATGTCTAGCTGCCAGATGACTTCACTTATCCTTCCCTCCCTTGTATGTGACAAGACTTTGCTCCAAGTAGCCACTACACTTTTAACTTGCTTGCTGAGGCATTGTTACAGCTCCTCATGCCCGTTGGCCGATGGAGGAAATCAACTTTGATCCTTCAGAAGCAAGCGTAAGTCTCTAACTTCACACGCCAATATGAACAACCACAGATGAAACTGAATACAGATTAATGCACCATTTCAGTCATTTCCCATTTATGCCGATACCTTAACAAGTTAGAACATGTGTGATTTATTGGTTTTAATTGGAGAAATGGGACAGAACTTCCTTCAAATGAAAAAAACAGTTTGTCAAATGAAGTTCACAAAAGGCAAACAAGGTTTATGGTGAACAAGAAGAACGTACTTCAAATTTAAATCAACCCGCAGCTTAATGCAAAATGCGGTATTACAACAGAATGCAAAAATCCTGCCACTGCAGGATTTTAATGCTACAATAATTCTGCTCTTCCTTAAAGGGCAACAATTCTGCCCTTTCTTAGATAACCCTGTTCAAAACAGATATTAGAACAGCAAGTTTGAGGAATTAGTAGCCAGACTACAGTAATCAGGTGGTAATAAAGCTATAGAAAGCATGTACGTTTTCCCGGCAGACACAAGTTTAACACTGAAAATATTCCAAGCAGGTATGCAAGAGAGGAAGGGGAGGGGGAAACTTACTGTGCTGCTTCAAAGATGCACTAGACACATAATGCAGCAGTACAGGATACACTAACAAATGAAGGCAATCGAAAAGGCAGTACTCACCCAAAATATTAAATTGAAAAGGAACATCATGTATTTCAAACAACACAGGCAGCCTCTTGCCATGTTGCACTTCTTAAATTCTAAAAGGAAAACAAAGGATAGATCCAGGTAAAAGACCACGTATTTGCTGCCTTTGGGTGCACTGTATTTGTCACTTTTTACGCCAGTCCCAGTCCCAACGCCGGTCCCGGTTCCGACCCCAGTGTGGCTCTGTGTGCGTGATCCAGTTGTACCATAGAAAGCTCCCGCAGTAAAACCTCGACCAAATTGCCTCCCTGAGGTAGAAGGTTTAGCGAAATCTGAGTCTTTGCTATCCAAAGATGGACTCCGGTGAATTGAAGAATCCTCACTACTTGACTTCTCCATGATCTCTCTTTTCACAGTTGTCAGATTTAATGTATAGCATCTCTCAGCATTAAATGCAGTGCCTTGCAAATGCCACAGTGCGATAAGAGCTGTCTGTGTTTTGCTTCTCTTTTTCTTCGTACGTGAATCAGATAATAACTGCTGAATTTATTAACTGCATTGTTGCTGGTTTTATTTTTTATAGCAACGTAGGCTGCACTCTGTCTATCTGTAGCATGGATTTATACATTAATATCCCATGCAAGAGCATACTCATGATTTATCTCGATGAATCAGTTATGCAGAACTTCAATTTTTATTCAAAAGAGCCATAGGCTGTTTCTCTCTGCTCCTAGTCTACAGCCCTCCAATCTATAGGCAGCAGATGGTCCTTGCATCCATTTCCAAAAAGCTTCTGCAGTACACCTGGGAGACTCTCCTCGAGCCAGCGCACCTCCCTTGCTCTCAGCTTTCCACTCCGTGTCTCTCTGACTCTCTCTCACACGCTGTCTTTTTTCTTTCCACGCATTTGCAGTATCTCCCTTCAGTAACCAGCTATCGGAGCACACTCTGCGTTTCACGGCTCTTGCCGTGAAATCATCAGCAACTGCAACCACTGGGCATTTCCCACAGAAATCCCTGACCTAACTGTCGAGTAATAAATCCGCCCGCCTGCTCGCCCCTCCCCTCTGCTTGCCATCCGGCCAGTGAGCCGAAGCCTTCTCCCCCAGGGCACGCCTCCATGACATAATAGCTGTAATAGGATTAGAATTACTCTTGACTATACAAGTGCACAACAGAAAATCTCTTTAAATGTCAAGTACTGTTTAGCTGTTTATGAGCTGGAAGTGTGCGGCAGTGATACTCCTTTAATGCAACAAAATGCTGGAAAAGAATGGATTAGGCAGACCAGTGCTAACCTCTCCCGGCTCATTAAATTAACAGTGACTTACTTTTTTTTTTTTCCTGGCTTAAGCAAATGCCATAGGACAAGGAACTAGAACACACTATCAGCCAGCACACACTGAAGAGGCACGTCTCAGTTATACACGCACACAATGCGACGCTATCACCTGTGATATAATTAACCATAACCAGAGCTGTTGTCTCTCACAGGATCATCGATCAGTTCTTAAAACTCTTGAATATCTCGTAAGGAAGGATATCTGAATCTGCAGCTAATTACACTCTATTTAACTGGTATGTCAGAGATTGTTCTTGTGTATGGCAGTAGGCCATCTTAATCACGGGTAGTCTGTGAACTAGAAACACTGACCCAAACGCCACGTTTCTTTTCCAGATAGTAGCACAACACGCCTGCTAGGACTCTGAAACAGAGAGGGCATAACCGTGCATGTGTGTAAGTGCCTGGAACACCTCCCATCACGCGTGGCGCTTCCAAAGCCGTTGTTTTGTCATGACCGTAAAAGCAGCACACTGATGGCGCAAAGTGATACAGCAGATTTAAAATGCAGATCATGCTGTTCTTTTTGTAATGAAAGAAACCGTATTAGGAGGCCACTATAGAAGAAATAGAGCTACCGGGAAAAGCAAAAATTATGCACACTTTTCAACTGACTCTTTCACATGCACATTAGAATGCACTGTTATTACTGCATCAGGTACCTTTGCGAAAAGATAATATAACATTTAATCAATCTTAGATATCTATGCCCAAAAGCCCCTTAAACTTCTATAATTTTTACGTGACAATGTCAGAATCAACACCTTAACTTTTCTTAACAGGCATTTTCTGGGAAAATACCCTTCCGCCATAAAGTACTTCATGCCACGAAATACCCAGTATTTGTATGTGTAATACCTTTCTCTCACCTCTTGTGCTCTAGAGGAACATTTTAACAACAGGCAGGGCCTACATCAACAGTGTTTATTCACTTTGCTTACCAAAAGTCATTTCAGAACTACCTGCATCAAATGCGTCCATCAGAAAGGCGACTGCAAGGTGACCACTCAGTGGTGTGTATGACAGCAGAAAAGGCTGCACACAAAACACCCAAGAAAAAAAAACGATAAATTAGCAGTGACCAAAGGAGAGTGGGGCGTTTCTGTACACGTCTACGGTGCACGCACCAACTTCAATGTGAGCAGTCATCAAGAACCAAATTTCTCAGGAAAATCATGGAAGAGGCATGTAGGCCACAGCCAGGTACCGGCCTCGGACGCCGGAGTCTGCAGGATAAGTCGCATTCAAACAGAAGGTTAATGTCTGAGCATGGTTTTAGAAGTCTGAAAAAAACTCTTCTGTTTGAAAATTCACTTACCGGCAGCGTAAAGTGCCATTGCAATCCTACGCTGCAGCTAGATAATTTCAGTGGTTTTTAGTTGTCGCACAAAATTGAGCTCTCAACCAAAAGATTATGAAAACGCACAAGTACTTTAAAGCATTTTTTCCTGTTGCATCCACTGGTTTGCCATAAAACTAAGACTGACATAGACTAGCTTCCACAAAGAAAAAAAAATGTTGTGCACTTGTGAAAACTAATGCAATGTAAGTATTTGCCTTAGCTTCTCACATGAAGTTACACAACAATAATAATTAACCTGCCCTCCTCAAGGTTAAAAAACTGAAAGCATATTTTGTAATAAAAAATTTCCACAAATCCAGACAGAGTTTGTAAGTAGTGGAAACATTTCTATGAGTGGGTACAAAATAAAAGAAAAGCAACACAACTCTCCATCCAAGCTTATTTTTTTTCAAGTTTTCATTATTAGACCTTATTGAAGCTTTCCAATTTTCTATTTTTGCCTTCAAATACAACAAGAGCTTAGTTTTCTTTACCATGACCTGCAACACATCTTCCGTCAAGAATTCTCCGTGACTGATCTACATCACGGTTTATCCTTCAGAACAACCAACCGAAGACACACGTATAGCCAATAGCCAGCTTCAAATCCCAGCCTGATTCACGAGCACCATGGCAAACGTGGTTTGCGATCAGCCTCCCTTCCCGCTGTGTACAAAGGAAACGCATGACCCTCTTACAGTTATGCTGTTGCCACCAAGGAGACTTTACATGCTTCAGCAACCTTCTGCCACTTGAATTTGCGGCCACAGAGCAGCTTTATGGATTAGATGCCTCTTCCTCCTGCTCGAACTCTAACTCAGTATTTATGTAGCTCAGTTAATAAATCACACAGAACTGCTTATTTGCTGAAAAAATAAGCAATGAAAAAGCTGTAACTAGTTCGTCCAGCTGTTTTGACTAGCACATTGCACTTACCTCTGCCTCTGATTGAGACTTCAGCGGTAGGTGAGGCTGCAAGGCCATTAAACAGCACCTTATGGTGGTCCCACCTGACAGCGTAACCTCAGCATGTGAACACATTTTGCTTCACTACGGATCTCACCTCCGATAAATAATCAGGGCATGAAAAACATTCAAAAGCTCACTCTGTACTTCATTAATCTTTGATTAGTGAAACACGGAATTTTGTTGCTGAGACATGCCTCCACATCAAGAAAATCATTTCAGTCCCGCGCACAAATGTCTGGGACGAGGCAACAAACACCAGCCCATTGTATCTAAATGGCTCAGACAAGTATTAAGAATTCAGGCCAGTTTCAGATACTAGGTTTGAAAACAGCTGTCACAATGGATGTAATCAGAAAAATGGAAAGGAAGGGTATTAGTAACAAGGCCCAAAAAACATATGCTGGTTCTCCTACTGAAGCTTGGATTCCTCCTGGGAACAGTCCACCATGGTCCTCAAAATACAGATCCCAACACTTCATTTTTTATTGTAAGTCACAAAATATTTAATATTATTTCTCAGCTGTAGTTTTATCTCACCAGAACTTCAGTGCCAATTACACACAGCTACATTGCTCCTGAAGCCCTCTGTTTTTTCTGCCTTCTTCAGCTGTTTTTGCATAACTGGCTTGTGGAACCATGCTGCAAAACAGAGCAAAAGCTAACCAAGTTTATGCACATATTTATAACCATGTAATTATAAAGACATAATACAGACATAAAATATATTTCAGCAATATATAAAAATTATGTCTTATTTTCCCTTTGTTCCAAATCATTTTACAAGGCCTTGTAAGATCACCCTTAAGTGACCTTTCTGACCCAGTGAGAAGAAGAGGGACTACAACAGGCAAGAACCAGAACAAACCCTGAAGGCTGAGCAAAAATTTCTTAAGTTTTTTCTATGGTCCCCCATGATCCCTCACTTGAAAATAGGAAACTCTAGGAGTTTTTAAAAAGGGAAAATAAAAAAATCCAGTCACCACGATATTCAAGCCAGTTTACAACTTATTATGTATATTGCCTTGCGATTTCTATTATGGACCATAGTGCTACTTGTCCAGTCTTGTTCAAGACAGTCATCAATGACATGGATGAAGGGACAGACGGTACCCCCAGCACGTTTGCTGATGACACAGAACTGGGAGGAGTGGCTGACGCACCAGAAGGCTGTGCTGTCAATTCAGTGAGACCTGGACGGGCTGGAGAGTTGGGCAGAGAGGAACCTTGTGAAGTTCAACAAGGGCAAGCGTACAGTCTTGCACCTAATTAAAGATGCCCCTGCTTACCGCAGGGGGGTTGGACTAGATGGCCTTTAAAGGTCTCTTCCAACCCAACACATTCTATGATTCTATGATTCTAGGTGAACCTGCTTTGGCAGGAGGGTCGGACTAGATGAACTCCCAAGGTTCCTTACAAACCCTACCATTGTGTGACTCTGTACTGTCGTGATTTTTAATATGGGGAACTCAAGGACCAAGACATTTGTTGAGGGTGAATAGGAACTTGCTGGCAGAGAAGCAAACTGAATCTGCACTTTCCACAGCCTCAGCTAGTACACTAACCACTGCACCATTTTCAAATTAATTATTTTTAGAAATCGTGAGTTTTAGTAACCCTAACACGTGACTTCAGGACAATACTAAGCCCCGCAGAGATGAACACAAATGCATACGCTATCAAGTGTTCGAGGGATACGCTTCTAAAATTTATTATTTTCTTTTGAATGATATTGACCAAGAACTCAATTATACAAGCCTTCCTCAGGGTACACTCAGGGTAGACAAAGAAGGAGATTTCACAGTATAAACTCAGTGATTGCATCCTTCCAGTCACTGCTCTGAATCCTGGAAGGCCATGAGAAAGAAATATGGAACAAGAGTTGGGAAGAGTAGCTTACGACTCTGGCATACAGAGTTGCATACAGATGAAAGCTCAGATTAAAAACCTCACACAGTTGATTCTGGAATAAGCCTAAAGGGAAAAGAACGTCCAAAAAAATCAAACTGAAATCAGTATCACATGAGAGCCAAAAACATGGAGTTCTCAGGACTTCCATGTTCCTGGTTCCACAACAAAGTGCTTACAGACGGCAGCAAGTCAAAACACCTGCAGTTCCCAAGGCTGCAGGATTTAAAACCAAAAACCTGGATGCTCTGAGGGCATCCTGGAGCCTGCCAAGCTCCAGGCTTGCACACTGGAAATCCAAAGCACTCTGCCCATCATGGGATTGGGCAGAAACAAGGTAGGTTTCAAGGACAACTTTGCATGGCAGAAAAGTTTTGATACCTGCCTGTGTTTTTCAGAACCAAATATCCTAAGCCATATTTTACCTTTGACGCATTTTCATTTTCTAACAGGAAAACTTCTCCTTTAGAAACAGACAGAAGTACTGTAACTTCAGTTCTGGAAACTCCAATCACTGACCATAGCCTCCCACATGATTTAGAGCATATATGAACAGCTTGTTGTTACCACTTCTAAAAAGAAGCACCACCAAGTGTTTGGAGAAGACTGAAATGCATACTTAGTTTCCCTACTAGCATGAACAGCAGCCATTTCTAATACCTTCAGAAAACCACCACTTCCTTGGGCGCTTGATGGACAGACAGAGGATGGAGGGGGAGACTGGATTCATTAACAGACAGACTCACTCACAGCTGTGCCTGTGATCTGACCAGTAAATGATTCTCTTCTGATGTTCCACGAGAGAGGACAGAGACAAGCTCGTGCCCTTCTCTATTCAATCTGTAGCAGGACCCAGAGAGTCCAACAGGAGTTATCTAACCCTCAATTCCACCTGAAGAAAAAGCCACCTCCACGGGCCAGGTGAAAGGACCTGGGACCGGTAAACGTACGTACAGCGTAAGTTGGAAGCTCAGATGGGTTGTTAAAGTCTGAGCTCCACGTTCTGGGACTCCACCTAGCATTGGCATAGCTGAAGAAAAGGAGGCCTGGCAGAGAGACAGGAGTGGGACAGCACTCCAGGATGCAGGAACCATTTGAAGGAGCACCCCCTGAGAAGACACTGAGTTTGAGATGGATGGGGAAAGGATCTGTTCTCACAGACACAGGCATTTGAGTATCTAGCCACCTCAATCCAACAGCCACCTTCATCAGTCCTGACTTCGTCCAGAGAAATTATCTTTTGTGATATTGTTACTGGAGAGGAAATGAATTAATCTATTTCCTCTGACACAATGGCAGTAGTGTAATACCTTGTGGTTGCCTCCTCAGCAACAGTTACGCTCCTTGCCTCCCCAAGGCAAAGAGTTAAAAGCTCTTTGAACGGCCTAAGCTAAACTTTCTAGTTTGCAGTTCCATATACCAAAAAGAACAGCTTATCTTTCTGACATGGGGCCTTCACTGGATGGATGATCAAGAAAATAAGAGCCCGTTATAAGACTTTTCCACTGTGCCAAACATTCTATGTCACTTGGTCCCTGGGATTTCCATTAGAAGACATTTGCCAACAGTGCATATGTGGCTGAGATTTCTCATTTAGGATTCCACCCCAGAGACGGAATGAGATTCTGTCCCATAACTGTACAAAGGAATTAGTTGCAAACCATGACATCAGATGCAGCTGTGATGACTCGATATGTTAATGCACAGGAGATATGGGAGATGAGGGTCAAAATGCAATATAGAGTCCCACAGCTAAGAAATTATGATTATGTCACACTGTCATACCGACTGTCCCTCAGGGGCCCTCAGAATGAGCAGAAAGAATACCTGCGTTTCCAAAGTGACAGAAAAATGTAACTTTATGAAAAATTGAAATACTGTTACCTACATTTAAACTTTTAAACCAAAACATTCGCACTAGCACAAAGGGTCTTTTGGGGTTTTGTTTACAAACAACATCATGAACTATGCTAAATCTGTAAGAAGCCCTCTAAAGATCATGTAAAAATGCAACTCCCCATTGCTATTTTCACCTTCAAGAACTCAAATCTAGAAAGTCTGTTTATTGTTTGTTTCTGAAAAGCTCTGGAAGCCAGAGCCCAAAGTCTTCTTGGGCTTGGCAGTGTTCATATGGAGATCAAGTCAACCCATACAACAGACAGTCTACAATCCAGGCAGAAAACAAGACATTAATAGTGATTATATTCAGACCCTGCTATATTAGATGTTTTTTTAAAGTCCCAAAACTACCTTACCAATTGTCCCACTAGCAGATGGGAGAAAACAGAAAATATGCAGGGCAAGAGAACAGCACGTGCCCAAGCAGATCGGCCTATCCTGCTGGGGAGCAGAGAGTACCAGGTGTCCTGGAACACTCCATTTATGCCTTTTAGCATAAGAATCTACATCCCTTTTAATTACAGGGCATTTATGTCATCTTCTATAGCAATGAATACATTGTTCCATCTCCATCAACAGCTAATCCTTCTTAAATTCTGCTGAGAACTTAGCCTCAATCTAACAGCAGGGAGTTCCATAGGTATGCATTCTGTTAAAAAACAGGATATCTTCCTCTTATTTGTTGTCAATATTAAGCCTTCCAGCTCCATCTATTCTAGCATCCGTACTTATCCCATAATTCATTATTTTGTAATCCTCTATTACATCCCGTATCATCTAAGCATTTAATCTTTTCAACGTCTCCTGTTATTGAAAACTCCGACTCCCTAGTAATTTCAGTTAACCATCTTAGGACTTCTTTCTAATTGAGCTATGTTTATACCGCAATCTTTTTCGATCTGCTGATGAAAAGACGTTCCTCCTTTTAAAGGGCAAGAGTTAATATTAAAATTCAAAATTAATTTAATAAATTCTGTTTCTATCAACCTTCATGAAAGTGAAGTCACTCAGATTCAACAGACCTTTCCTCATCATTCCTATTCTGCCTTTCTATTTCAGACTCAAAATTTGGTCTCTGAAAAGATCAACATTTCAGAGCCTCACAGGAAAAAATCCTTGTAGTTTAAATTCTGTATCTTGCCTGTAGGACGAAAGGGGCTCTTCTCACAACAGCATTAGTGTAAGACCAGTTACCTGTAAAATCACCAATAAGCCCATCTTCAAAGCCAGGGACTACTTGTGAAGAGGCTGATGTAAGCCGAACCAAGCCTTGGCCATCAACGAAGCAAATAAATGCGCAGTACCAACTGCTGTCCCCTCCCAGCACACAAAAAAGCATACGTGGACAAGTGCTTTTTACTGCACACGGAGAAAACAAGATCAAGGGAGCAGAAAGCTGCCCACCACAGGCAGGGAGACAGCAACATCATATCCCTGATATCCCCATGGGATGAAACGTCACAAATCAGATCTCCAAAACCATGCTTTAAAAATCAAAGACCGAAAAAAGAAAGCAGGGCCAAGGAAGTGAGAGGGCTGCTTCTTATTTAACACCTATTTTTTGCAGAGGTAAGGTACACGATCCGAGTACTTCTCTTCTACTCCCACTTTAAATGAGAGTTTAGATTTTTGTGTCTTCCCAATTGACTACAGATTAAAGAAAGCTAGGAAACAGCAGAAGGTTTTTGTGCCTAAGGGATGGCATCTCTTCTTCCTCTTGGATAGGAAACTCTTCTAACCCTGTCCAGCGCCTACAAGTTGGTTGAACAAAATCAGGTGGATTTCTATAACCTTTTTTGTTTTAAAGAGGCTACCTTTCAAAAGCAGTCTGCTGTTCTGAATTAACTGGTAGCTGGTGTCTGTTTTAGCAGAACTATTAAACTTTAAAACAAACTATTTTTAAAACAAAAAAAAACCCTCATACATATGGCTCCACCTGAAGAAAGAACCATGAGAATGATGTAAGCATTCATTTTTAAAAGGCGGCACACATCTCTGAAACCTGCTCAATTATGCTGTGAAGGAACACTTCTACACACATTCCTTTCACAATTGAGTGAATTCCTTCATTGCTAAAATATTCGATTTTTGGCAGTTAAGCATAAACAGGTGTGATTCCATGAATGGGGACATTTAAAACCACTGCATCAGGGCTGGCAGAGACCCAGATGTCTACAATGGGCAGCAAACCTACTTACACCATTATTTTAGGCTCCTTATCCCATTAACTCATCACCAGCTCCAGCCTACAATTTAAGACATCACTCAAAGTGACGGATGACTGCCATACTGGAGAGCCATCAGAGATGTGTGAGGTATCAAAAGGCTCTTTACCAGCAGCATTTCCAAGCAAAACCTGATCCCAGGTTCCACCTTCACGTCAAAGAGACATAGCTTGCATTAAAGAAGTCAAACTGTCAAATAAATTAAGTACTGCCCAGAGGCAGTAGCATCACAGATGAAAGTTGTCAGTCGAGTAGGCTCAGTTCAAGCCACACTACAAGGTACCCCTCTGCTGAGCCCTAACGTGACCCAGGGCAGAAATGTCTGGAAACGAAGGTGGGATCTAGCCTCTGCAGCTGTTCAGTCCCCAGCTTTCTCCTGGCCTTCCACAAAGTCTACCACCCGTGGTAATACATTGTCTGACAATTCCTCGCACATACTGCCTTTTGTCTTTCAAGGGAGGCGTTCCTGAATTCATGAAAAACAGTTTTTGAATAATTCAAGATAACTCAAACACACCTGAAGCACCACTAACAGCAGCTCTCAAGTTCTGATCAAACCACTAACAGCCACATTTCATCCTGCTGGTTTGGGCTCGACTCTTTTCTATGGCTTCCAACAAAATTCCACAAGAGGCAACTTGGCCAGAGCAAAGTACATGAATTCCTTCCTGTCTTGAAGCTCTTTAGATTTATAAAAACAGCCCTATCTGACAATCTCCATCTGCCCTTGCAATAAAGCTTATCTACCCTCACAATAAAGCTTCTTGCATGTTGTGTGGTAACACTGTGGGATATGGTCAACTTTAACATTAAAAATATGATGTGTCTATAACATAACAGTAATGCAATCAGTGCTTTTTGATTTCATAGAATCATAGGGTTGGAAGGGACCTCTGGAGATCATCCAGTCCAACCCCCTGCCGGAGCAGGGTTGTCTTAGAGCAGGTGGCACAGGAACGCGTCCAGGCGGGTTCTGAATGTCTCCAGAGACGGAGACTCCACCACCTCTCTGGGCAGCCTGTGCCAGGGCTCTGCCACCCTCA
>VXBH01001833.1:47251-83851 GCA_013400035.1 Rynchops niger
CCCCCCCCAGCTTTGTGTCATCAGCGAACGTGCTGAGGGTGCACTCTGTCCCCTCATCCAGGTCATTGGTGAATAGATGGAAGAGGACTGGACCCAGTACTGACCTCTTTGCCAACAACAACAGTGAGATTTAAATCCCAAGAGGAGTCAGATAACTTTAGCCAGCTTACTCATATCACAAAAATGAGGCTAAATGGTTCTCATCTATTCTGCATGAGATGCAAGAAATGGTGTAAAAATAAAACCAAGGTAAACCTATCACTTTAATCCAGCAGGTTTATGTAATGGTGCTGCATATGTAACATGAGCTTTGTAAGCGGTGTCAGCTCTTATTACAAGGGTGTGAGAGACTTAAAATGACAAAGGAGGAAAGGGAAAAAAATCAGAGTACAGTTTGACTTGACCGTGTGTCAAGCCACAAAAAAACACGCAGCAGTTCAATTCCCTGATTTACAGTAGGAGCTACTTAACTTTTTACAGTAGATTAATTAATGAGCTTTTGTAAAGGCAGAAGTGTAACAGCAAAACACAGTTTTATGACCTTATCCACATTAAGGAGGACTCATTTACACTTGGTGAGCGTGCTCTGTGGTAGCAGCAATACCAGGCATTCAGAGCCTAATATGGGGTGTGAATGGATGCAAGCATGTTTGACTCCTTCCCAAAAGCCAAGCCCACATTCACTTGAGTTTCGAAAAAGTTTATTCACACCATCAGTGTCTCTCAGACATAAGAAAACTAAGATACTCTTGATCTGCCGCCAGAAACTGAGAACCTTGCAAAAAATCCTCAGAGTGGCAACTGAAAAACAAAAAAGTGGGTTTTGGAGGGGAAAACTACTCGTCATTCAGTCTGCTCTGATCTACTTAAGCATGTAACAAGTATGTGGTAGTTACAGTATGAAGTACCAATTGGCCTTCAGAAGCAGCACTTCGTTAATTCATCACAGGCAGATATTTTCCATTTACAAATTAATTGGGATGCTGGCATTTTGTTTCAGAAGCAACCAACACAATGCTTCATCCTAGGCTCTGCACACTGGTTCAGAGGAATCCATCAAATACAGGGCCATAAATGCTTAAGTAAACGGTGTGTAGCCAGACGTGTTTTTAACCAACATGAACTAAACTAAAGGCATCCAAAATGCAACACCACATACGGGCAGACAGTGCTAGTTTCGGTCCAGCTATGCCTTGTAGGCGTCAAATTTGATGCCCACAGCAGCGACACGCATATGATCTTCTCTCCTGAATGTCCAGGTCTAGACTAATTTCAAACCTAACCTTATTTACTGAAAAGTCTTTCCATACTTCTTCCCTTCAGAATAACAAGTTAATACTCAATCTGCAATAAGATAACCCATGTGATAATGTTTCGTTTGCTTTCGGTGTTGTTCTAACCCTATAATCTCAGCGTCTATAGAACAGATCTATACAGGTTTGAATATCAGTGCTCCTAAAAGGCAAGACACTTTGCTCCCTGGATTTTATCCAGCCTATGGGTTCTCCTTCTGTGCTATTTTTCTCATAGGCTCATTTCTTGTGTCACACTAGGCCCGTTCCTGACAAGCACCTGGCCAGAAGAAACAGAAAATTCTCTCAGGCCACCCAGACACTTTTCAGAAGTGTTTTATGAACTCATCATCCTATTCCACATCTGAAACTCAACTTTTATCAATTGACCACATTTCAGCCTTCTCCTCCCCCAGCTCCTTCTGTGCCATTGGTTTTATTACAGGACACTTTTGTACAGTACTTAGTGTTTCTACTCCAATAGCATGGAAACTGTTACATTAAATATTTATCAGTAACTCCCTTCTGCTGCAAGCTGAAGCAAGATAATTTGGCAGATACAATCATGAAAAGATTCTGTATGTTTGTCTCTTTTTGAAGAAATACTATACTCAAATACACAAGCTTTATACGTGATTCCAAGCAAAACCTGATTGCATAAACTGAACTCTTAAATACCACATTTCTTGTATTCCAAGGATTGCTAAATCAAGTCAGCTCAGTTCCGTGTGTTTTTCTCTTTTAAATCAACTTGAATGTTTTCTGCCCCGTACGCTGAAAATAGAGGTTCAGAAATTTTAACTATGGTAAGTAATTTGGCCTGAGATTGAAAATAAAGAAGAAAAAAACTCTTCTCACTCCCCAACAGCTGTACCACTGGAACTCTGCAGGTTGAAAGGAGAGAAAAAGCAATAAAAGCTTAATCAATAGAATCAGGAGTTACAGATCTGTGAACGGAAAAAGGGAACAGAGCTGATGAACTGGAAGTTGCTGTTTCTCTTTCTACACAGAATATCTTTCCAAACAGAATGGCACTTTGCACCTGTCCTGTAATTTGATGCCAGCTTTATGTATTATGCTGCAAAAAGACTAAGAAAGTGTCTTGATCATTTCAGGGAAACCTTATTCCAGTTCAGTGCCTCACAAAGAGTGCCTGTTGCTTTCTGTCGCACGTTTAGCTCCATTTATGCAGATGTCTCAGTTTTGTCCCTACCTAATAAAACTGCTATGTTTATATAGTCTCTCTCAAATATCGATGATCTCTAAAAGACTACATCAATACCAAACTGTAGGTGGGGAGTGGGAAGGAGGGAATAATGAATTCTTCCCCACGAATTGCTCCCTGGTGAATTGTTTCCAGGCACCAGAGCCTTCAAAATGTCTGTCACAGAACTACCTTCATACATTTTAAACAACCTTCACATTTAAGATCTGGTTCTTTTTATTTTAATATAAAGAACAAATACTTAAAAGACAAAGAATCCGAAACAGATTTCCACACAGCGTCCTACATTCTCAAGCAATTAAAAAAGACACCCAGATCACTTAAGACCTGGCACGGTCCACCACTACGTTATTGCTGCAAAGTTCTCTCGAACAGATGACCTCTCAGATTTCACAGACTGGTCACCAGAAGATCTTATGCACAATCTGTAAACCACATTTTTAAAACAACCAGGGAACCTTTGAAATTAAAAGCCAGATGCACGGTATTGATGCATATTTCTCACTACTAGGAAATCTTAAAGCATTGACTTCTATTATGGAAGATAAAAGATACACGCTTTGGGACAGAATTCCAAATGAAGATACCCTCAAGAGATGCTACACGCTATTTTGAAATAGAACTTTCAGTTCATAAAATATTAATATTACAGATTTAGGCAGATACTAAGGTCAGGACAGATGTGCTGCTTAACACTTAAAACTCACCCTTTTCAAAAGGCTAATCAATGTCTTCAAGAACTAAAAGGCAGCTACAGACGAGGGTGGTACTTTATTCACAAGGACACGTGTTGGCAGGACAAGAAATAGGTTGCTCAGAGGAAAATTTGATCTAGATAAGGGTAAAAACCCCTTCAGTGGGAGAACAATTAGACGCTGGAATAGACGGCCTAGACAGATGGTAGAACCTCCCTCGCTGGAAATAGTCAAGATTCATCTTGACAACGGCCTGCATAACCAAAACTGAGACCCTGCTTTCAACAGAAGGTTGGACCACAGGGTCTCCAGCCTCTCCTTCGAACCTACGTGATCTCCTGTCACAGCTTAACTCATCCCCGGAGCGTGAAAGACTGACACCGAACTCCATGGTCCAGAGCTCTCTAAAGATAGAGTCGTAGCGACTTGCTTAACAACGGAAGTACAATCGCAGGCACCGAAAAACTGGCAAGTTGAAATTGCCATCGCTCTGTTGAAGAGGGAGGAATAAAAAGATTAAAAGATGTGGGTTTTATCAGTAGCTAGATTTGACGAATTAGCAACACCCTCATCCTATCAATTGAGTATCTGCAGATCATAAAGCCGGTCTGATTTGTGTGAATTCATTTGGTAGTTATCCTTTCTAATCTGTTAATTACTCTCTTGTTGAAAAACATGTTTAACAGAAGAAATGACAACACAAATTCCAGTCTTACCCATCACAGGGGTGTATTTGTATATGCAGGACCTTCCCCAAGGAAAGGAACGTGATTTATTTGACAAAACAAGGGGTAGTAATTACTTAAGGGCAACCCATCTGCCCCCAGAGATGTACCAGCTGAACAGATGAAGCCCTGTTTTAATCTCTGCAAGAGCAAATTTCTGAAAGATCCCAAATTAAAGTTATTTATATGGGAGAAAAAAATCTCAATCCTTGAGTGCAGCGATACTGAAATTTCTTTTGGTGTTGCCACTATGTTATGACGGGGGAAAGCTATTCAAGGACTTTGATCTGACCAGCTGATAAAGTTTTAGATGCACCCATCTCCCTAACTGGGCATTATCAACATAAAGTAATGTCAGTTTTTACAAACAGTCTAGAAAGTTGTTTCACATACATCTTGTGTTGCGAGTCCCTCCCTACAGCTTTCCTATCATACTGGTCTCCTCTTATAGCCCCAGTGAGGAAGAAAGGAGAGTCCATGAAACTTTGCACCAAAACAATCAGTGGCGAAGAGGAGAGGGTGGGAGAAGAAGGAGGAGGGGAAAAAAATCCTTTTGCTCACTCAAACACCTTAGTTTGGGGCATCTCAGATGTTACTGCAATAAGAGTGAATATAACTTTTTGGACAGGAGTCTGACTTTAGCAGCTGTTGTTCCTGTAAGTACTAAAAGAGATACCAGATTCAGTATATGAATAATGCATATGGGCCTGATTACTCAAGCTTTTCATCAAAAAACTGAGCAAAGGACAAGCCTTTCAAAGGAAAAAGGCAATTTACCAAGGAAAATTGTGCTATAGCTGGCCACATTCCCAAATAATTGCTCTATTGTTAGAGCCTTTAACAGTTTCCTAAAGTCTTGTCATTGGGCTGTGCCCCCCTCCCAGATGTTTCATTCTGCAGCAGACATACACGGTGTCTTATTTTCCTTGGGATTTTGAAGGATTATTAGTCACATTGCTCCAACCTCTTTGTCACAGCAAGGATTAGCATATGGAAACACTCCTCTGCAGTGTCTGCGATGTCTCTACAAGGAGCATAAAATATGAAGAAAACAAACAAACGTGGGGTTGTTCCTTGGGTGTTAAAAATGCTAAAGAGCTATTTTGAGGGAGCTGCTGAAAAAAACTGAAATCTTTTGAACTTCCCAACTTCCAGTACTCGTGTGACTATAAAACACAATTCATTCTGATGTTCAAGCTAAACAATCCCATGCACGTACCTTCAAAGGGCTGTACATTCCTTTCGTTTTTACAGAATCAAATGGATTTTCATACCCTGACATGACTCATCTTTTCAAGGCTAATCGTGGTAGCCATGCAGGTTGACAAGAGTTTCTTCCCAGAGCAAGCGGCCACGTTCTATGTTAAACTAGCATTGTCTGCTGCAGCTCAGAGGAAAAACAATTCACTACAGTCCAAAATATAAAAACATGCCATAGTTCCTATAGATTAAAAAAAAATAATAAGCAATTCTTCTGTTCCTAACAACATCTGGTCTCCCGGAGAATGTTAAAAACTCTCATTTCAGCATGCCAGTACAGGTAAGCGCACACTTAAAGCTGTTAGAAGAGTCCAAGAAGGGGATGAACATGCAGAAAATTGGCTAAACTTCCCTGTAAGCTCTAAAAGAAATACAGCCATCAATAAACCCAAGTCATTCCAGTGGTCAGTACTACTTTATCCTGGTGGCTTCTTTGCCTCCACGCTTCCTAAACAAACAAGCAAACAAACAAACGAACAAAAATCTACCTCTTAGCTATAAACAAAGTCGCAACATGGCAAAGGCAACAGATTCTAGCCACTCTTCCCTCCCCGGATCGCATGACTTATTTTCACCCTGGAGTTCTAGAGTAGTAAGATTCATGGAACTAGACTGTCTCTCAGCTTCAGTCAAACCTGCAGGAAAGGAGCGGGCAGAGTGCCATGCAAGTCCTGGAAACCCAACCCAACACATAGCAGCACGTGTTCGGGGTATCAATAGCAGCAAGGCAGAATAGCCTGCAAGGCTGACCCAGAGCCTGTGTGAGCAACGGGCACGCACGTGACTCCGGGCTCGCGCTCTGCGTGCCGTGCATCTTACCCTGCACAGCCTTATCACACAGGGGCACAGGGGAGATCTTGTAGTCGGGGGCGGGGGGGGGGGNAGCGGGTCCAGAGAAGGGCCGTGAAGATGATCAGAGGGCTGGAGCGCTTCTCTGCTAAAGACGGGCTGAGAGAGTTGGGTTTGTTCAGCCTGGAGAAGAGAACGTTACAGGGAGGCCTTCCAGTACTTAACGGGGACCTACAGGAAGCATGGGGAGGGACTTTTTGTCAGGGAGCATAGCCACAGGGTGAGGGGTAATGGTTTTAAACTGAAAGAGGCTAGAGTTAGGTTAGATATCCGGAAGAAATTCTTTACTGTGAGGGTGGTGAGGCACTGGAACAGGTTTCCCCAAGAAGCTATGGATGCCCCCTCCCTGGAAGTGTTCAAGACCAAGTTGTATGGAGCTTTGAGTAATCTGGTCTGGTGGGATGTGTCCCTGCCCATGGCAGGAGGGGTGGAACTTGCTGATCTTCCAACTCTTCAACCAACAACGTCCCTTCCAACTCTAACCATTCCGTGGTTCTATGATAATTAGGATAACCGTAAAAAGTCCAAAAGAAAATCAGAAGTCATTCATTCTGCTTTTGGCAGAATTTTAAATGGTAAAAGACGGAACGGGAACCGGGCGGGGGGGGGAGGGGGTCACACCTTCACCTCTAATAGTGTGTAGAGTAGTCTCAAGTACACATCGTAACAGCAGCAGAAAGAGAATATTCATAAGTCAGGTAATGGTAGTTTGACAGCTGTAGTCATGAACCTTAGGTGTGTGAAAAACGGCCCAGGCTCTCTCTTTCAGTGCAGGGCATTCTGCGAGGACATTTATGGACTCCCACCATTAAGCGGCCATGACTTGACTGGATGGCAGAACCTTCATGTATTAACCTGATCGTCACTTTTATTTCTATGCCCGTGAGGAATAAATAAATACTTTTTCTCTTTTTTTGCAAACAACTGAACCTGGTCATGACCAGGCACAGGTGTCCCTGGAATCATAATAGTAAGCAGGAGCTAAAAGAAATTACATGCCTTATATGAGAGCCAGACCTCTGAAGCCGAGATAGTGTTTTGCTGAAGACATTAGAGGGAGTTTGATTGAAGTTGTCAGCTGAGCTGCAGTCAACGCGAACGCAATAATTAAAGCAGCGTGGCTAGAAGACGATGAGGCAGAAGCTCACTTTAAAGGCTGCTTTCGTGTAATCATTGAAAAAAGGATCCCAAAATATGCAAATATTTTAGTCATTCTACACCCAGTTTTACAGTTCTCCGGCAATGCTCAAATAGACCATTCCCAACAACATTCAGAGTAATATTTATTTTTTTTTTAACACAACTGTTATTTTCTACAAGACGCAGAAAAACTAGCAATACACTCCACCCTAACAGCACTGAGTCATCCAGAACACAAGTACAAAAATGAAACTGAAGACAGAAATTATTAGTGATAGTTCAAGCTACTGAGTTTATACACAAAATAAAGTCATACTAATATCCAGCCGTGTATCCTTATTTCTGTTCTTCAGCCAGCTAATAATTCTTCAAGAGTCTAGCACAGACTTGTAACTGGGATACAGTCCTCGTTCTTCATATAAGCATCTCTCATGGGTTTATGTTCTGATTGAAACTTAGCTCCCCGTAAGCCCTCTGACCTCTAATTTAATCAGCACATTAGCCCCAAAATTCTTCCTCCAAGTGTAAAAAACACCTTTACCTAAATCTTAGCTGTGCTAACACCCCTCTCACTAGGCAGAGAACTAAAAAAAAAAAAAACCCAAAACAAACCCCAAAAAAGCAACCTAGCTATGGATTGTCCTGATCCTTAACTACCTCTGAATAAATAATTAACGCTAATTTCAGGTTAAAAATTCTTTTCAGGCTAGGAAGGTGAGGTTCACTCCCTATTACATACCTTTTTTTTTATCTCCAGATCATGATCTTTTATACAATGAGATCAAAGGTACGTACCTTTATGTACATCCTTTCACGTAAATGAGAGTAACTCACGTAGCTCAATATCAGCTCTCAGCTTGCACCCAGCATGGTAGAACTGAACCACTCTGCATGCTAGAGGGCCAAAGGAGGTTGTGAGCAGTCATAAAGAATTTGAGAGGTACCATAACAGTTATAAGCAACTCTGAGCCAAGGATCATTTTCTGCTTTGTGTTTTACAGCTTTTAAGTCTAGTCCCTCACTGCAGTTCCTAAGACAAGCCTGCAATACAAAAACAATCAGTTAAGCTCTGGCATTGTACAGACCCGTTTCTAGCAGGTGCCCATTATCAATACTGAAAAAAGGGAGCCCTTGCTAGTGTGGTGGAGACAGAGGATTGTATAGGTTGCACAGTGCTTTCTGAAAACGGTATGCAGAATGCGTCACACAAAAGACACATGCTGAGAACGCTACTTAAGAAGTGGAGTTCAGAAGACCTACCACCAAAACACACTTTCAGCTGTGTATCCTTTTCCTCTCGCACCTTCCACCGTAAACTGTGACATTAAGCCCCATATTCCCATAACCCTGGGGAAAAATTCATTCAGTTTATTATCTGAACAGTTCTGGGTGCAATCATTTCCTATCAGTCGTTTTCAAGCCAGTCTCATTCTATCAAGACAGGTACTTCCAGACAACAAATTTTACCAACAGATCATCCCAGTACCTCCAAAATGCCCTTCGGGGGTGTACTGACTCATGCAGACGGGACAAAGTTTATTCTGAGTGACTTCTGCAAACGGTGTATTCTGCTGTTCAAGCCCAATGGCATGGGCAGGGAGTTTAAGGTGTTCCTGCCCAGTGTCAGGGGCAAGACCAAGTCCCCTGCTCAGAAAGGGTTCTGTGATTCTAGCCGCCATTTTCAGTACCACAAATTGGCATGTCTCTTTTGAACCCCCCCTCTCCCCACTTCTGTTTAGGATATATGCTCTAGATAGCATACGTGCTCCTGATTTAACAGTTCTCCAAGTTAAATCTCATTTTATTTTCTCTTTATGTAGCTAAACCCACTGCCCCCTCGTTTCTCTGCTCCGAGGCTCCCAATTCCCCGTTTATTTTCAAAAGCTCGTTAAAAGTATTTTCTCTCTCCTTCTGCCATACCATTAACAGAAATGTCACACAACACCAGTTTAACTCCCAACCTACATAACCACTGCACTGCTGTTGATAAGCAGCTTTTGTTTACTATCTTTCACCCAACTCTCAATCCACCCGATACTCTTCCTACCCAAGCCAATTTCAATTAATCTTCATGTTAGAAAGTAAACATCTACCTACTTCCCTCTTCATTCCCCAAAATCGTTATTTTTGCAATTCTATCAAAAAAGCCATTACATTGTCTGGCAAGATTTATTTTTTATGAACTCATGTTGTTATTGCTTACAATTCTGTCACACTGCAGACTCTTAATTGTGCATCCTCTTTTAATATCAGGCCCGTTATTTTACCAGCAGTTACACTTTCAGGACAGTAATTGCTAAGAACACCTTGCCTTTCTTTTGAAGGTCTTTATTCACACCAATACTTCATTTTAGCTACCGTATCACAAAAACAATAATCACACAACAGTGGCACTGCAAAAAAAGGCTTGCTAAACAAAAGCTATTTAAACTCAGGGGTGAGGAACAGGAAAAAAAACCAAAACGTCAACCTCTTTTTCACACACTCCCTTAATCACTCTTTAACATTAGGAGAAATTTTAAGAGTCAGCCTTCTGCTACAAGAAACCATTCGGTGTTTGCACTCACAGAATAATCCAGGTTGGAAAGGATCTCTTGAGATCACCTAGTCCAACCCCATACTCAAAGCAGGACTAACTTCAAAGCTATATCATATTACTCTAAGAGCTTGTCCAGCTGAATTTGGAAAACTTCCAAGGTTGATGATTCCACAGCTTCTTAGAGTTAACCTCTTTCCACAGCAGCATTCCCAGGGAAGAATTTTTTCCTCGCCTCTCTTTGGGACTTTCGCAGACACCAACTGTGACAACTACCTCTTGTCCTTCTTCTTCATCTCTGAGAACCTCCTGCCCGCTCTAGGTAGAGTAAGACTACCTAAATCAGCCTGTTCTTAAATTAATCCAGCCACCTGGGCCTTGTAAATAGCATGTGCTCCAGACCCTTGGGAGTCTCCTTGTGGCGCTTGTCTGTATCCCTCTTGTACTGCGAGGCCCAGCACAGGGCACAGCATTCCCAATGCGGCCTCACGAGTACTGAACAGCAGGAAAGAGAAATAAGCATTTCCCCATTCCTATTATAAAACATCTGGCTAGTTTCCCAATCTCACTTTCCCAGGTTTTCTCATAGTGGTAAATTTTAATATTGACCGTCCATGCACCCTATACAAAGTATTTCTAATCACACTGAAAATTCATCCTTTGAACTGACACATTCAGAGCCAGCTGGTGTTTAATAAACCAAATTAAATTTGCACTTGACCTATATAATAAGGCTCTGTATGCTTTTAATCAGTTCTCCTCAGTCCATCAAGCAACAACTGAGCAGAGTGCAAAGCAGTTTATCGAAGCAGCTAACATATGGAGGAGGAGACATTTGACCAAAGTATCCTTTTTGTACCCCAGTGTCAGAGAAATGGAAGACGGGGAAGAGGCAGACAGGATCATCAGTATGCAGTGAGAAAAAGCTGGCATGCAAGTCTCAAAGGCAGCAACAGATGCCAAGCAGAGTGACAGAGAGAAGAGCTGCAACAAACAGGCCAGGTAAGAGAAGACAGATGGGAATTCAGACCTAGAACGTCCTAGAAATGCAAATGCATACAACGTAAGAGAAAGCAAAGGTGTAGGATACAACACTGTTGTTATGCCTGAGGGAAAGGCAGCTGGAAAGGGAGGAAAGAGCAGGGCAGTCAGCAGCAAGCAGTTCAGTCAGTTCAGAAGGTTCTGATTTTAGCAAGCCAGGAAGGGGTAAATACATACAAAAAGGAGGACCTTCTCATATATATGCTTGAAGACCAGCAAGATAAAGCTCTACCTTGACTAAGCTTCTAAACGTTTTCTGTGATGCTGTTTGCATCAGACTGGGAAAGAGATTTCTCGGTACTGGCTGTACTGCAGGGAACACGGAAGGTGAAGAAGCGAAATGAGTGAGGATGGTGTGTTTTTTCACATGCACGCTCTGTCATAAACCAAGAAAAAAAAAACCAGTTTAATGCTCTTCTGGTATATGCCACAGACCAATGCCTCCAGTGGCAACAGAAAATAATAAATAAAGGAGCGATGCTGGCCAGGAGTTTGTAAAGGCACATACACCTTGTACAACTTCTTTGGCTTTGAATTTCAGTTCATGAAACTGTCTGAGGATGTACACATCAGCCACTGCTTTCCATTCTGCATTAACAGCAATGGCCTGATGAACGCAGAATGGTTCTGTTATAGATTAGGAGTAACAGGGACTAATTTTACTTTCAAGATATTTATTGCATTCATTTAGTGGCTTAACACAGAAGCTGAAAAAGCAAAACAAACAGTAAGAAAACAGAACAGATTTCAAACAAAACAAAACAAAACATTTCTTTGCAAACATCTGAGGGCTATTCTGAGACAAAGGGCTATGTACTACATAAATCACAAGTTAAAGTTCCTTCTCCTGCAAGAGGCCAGCTGTTGAAGGGAGGGGAGGGTATTTCAGTTGGAAGGGACCTACAATGATCACCTGGCCCACCTGCCTGACCACTTCAGGGCTGACCAAAAGTTAAAGCATGTTATTGAGGGCACTGTCCAAACGGCTCTTAAACACTGACAGGCCTGAGGCATCAACCACCTCTCGAGGAAGACTGTTGCAGTGCTTGACGACTCTCATGGTAAAGAAATGGTTCCTACTGTCAAGTCTGAACCTCCCCTGACACAGCTTTGAGCCATTCCCACATGTCCTATCACTGGGTATCAGGGAGAAGAGCTCAGCACCTCCCTCTCCACTTCCCCTCCTCAGGAAGCTGTAGGGAGCAATGAGGGCACTCCTCAGACTCCTCTTCTCCAAACTAGACAAACCCAGAGTCCTTGGGTGCTTCTCACAGGACATGCCTTCCAGTCCTTTCACCAGCTTTGTCGCCCTCCTCGACACATTTAAGGACCTGAACATCCTTCTTAAACGGTGGGTGCCAGAACTGCACAGAGTACTCGAGGTGAGGCCATATCAACACTAAATCCAGGTTCTGCTCTGCAGGGCTGCTCTCCAGCCACTCCTCCTCCAGTTTATCCTTGTGCGTGGTGTTACTCCAGCCCAGGAGCAGAATCTAGCATTTGTTCCTGCTAAATTTGAAGTCGCTGACGATTACAAATGTACTGACCAGCCTCTCATGCTGACTTGTCTTGAAGGGTTTCACACCCAGACCATAGGCTGATCCCTCTCCTGTGATAGCCTGAGCAGGAGCCAGGTAAGGGTGTTCCCTTTGCAGTATTTTAGGTTAGCGGTGTTCCCTCACCTTCTGCTCCTTTGTCTTTACGAGCCTTTTCTCACATAACCTAACAGAATTCTCTGAAATTTGGTGTGAATGAGATCATGAATGCCTTTGTGCTTAACCACGGCACTTATTCCACCCACAGAATCAATCAAGGGAAGCAGGGGCAGGGGGTACAGGTTATCAAAGGCACGCTGCAATTTTATAAAAACAACCCAATTCCTTTGTTAAATAGCAACTTTAAAATTTAGAATTTGCTCTTAAAAATTCGTATCCCCCTGATACGATAGTAGATATGGATTGCCGTATTTTGATGTCTTCTGACAGCAGGGACACCAAAGAAATAAACGTACAGCCCCAGAGTTACCTTTCCCGGTGGTTTGTTCCTTATGAGATGTCTTTCAGACCTATTTGCTCCTCAGTGCAACACTGCATCACCCACACATTTCCCCACGCCGGTAGAAGGACTTGCTACTAAGTCTCACGCCCTGCATGCTGGAGACCAAGTCAAATCACACACGTTATTTTCAGTTCCTCACCATCTTTTGTGCTCTTTTGGTGGTTTTTTTTTGGGGGGGTGGGGATGGTGTTGCACTTGTAGCACCTTGGAAAAGACAGAGGGTAAGCAACCTACATATGGCGAACAACATGAAAGAGAGTTGGGTTTGTTCTGCAAGAGATAAGGACTAAAGCAAAAGAAGAGGAGCCGTTTTGGAGTTCAGGGACAAAGGCTATGAACGGTATTAACGGCACAGCAGAGTAACAGGAGGAGACTCAGCACAGGGAGGTACATTCAAGAACAAGAAACAGCGGGACTGAGCGGAATACAGATCATGGGGGGAGGCTGAAAATCTCTCAACACGCTTAGGGTTGGCAGGAGAAAACCCTAAGATTTTTTACTTTAAGATGCTATTCTGCACCATCTTTCAAGCAAGGAGGACCTGGACACCAAGCCTGTAGAGAACAAGGTGCCTTTGTACGGGTCTGTACATACTGTTTATTCAATGGCATTATTTTATCACTGACAGTGCAGTCTCTTTCTAGGTTGCACGGTTTGGGCAACTTAAAGCCATTGCAAATCCAAACTCCTGAGTTCCTCTGGTCTCCTCACTTCTTCTGCAGCACCCCACCCTTCCCAGGCACTGGCATTTTTATCTATTCGGCGAGACATTTCAAGAAGCACAAACGATCCCTGTGAAAAAAGCACCATCCTTTTGGCCAGGGCAGTACCACAAGGCACACAGAGGAAAGCACGCTCAAGAAAAAGAGGGCAGGGATGGATCACAGCAATCCCAATTTAGGGTCAGCTTCAAAAACTGTGCAGCCACAGCCTAGCTGGGTCCATTCTTGAAGTTGTACCCTCTGAATATTCCTGCGCAGCAGGATGTGCCTATATCCCATTTCATGGATAGCAAGAGATGCCAAGTAAACTGCCAAAGCTCGCGCAGGGAAACCTCTGGCAGGACTGGGAAGCTGAATTTAGGCTTGTCGTGATTCAAGAAGTGCCTCCTCCAACAACTGGGCCCTGTCACTTGAAGCAGTCTCTGCAGCAAAGAGCTGGAATCCTTTGAGATTCTTTGCCTCCAAAGAGACAAAGGAAGTGCTATTTTAAAGATGGGAAGCAGATACACGTATGAGAAAAGGGACTTTCCCGAGAAGTCAGTTGCAGTTGTTCTGAACCACAGGCAAAAACCACAGCTGACAGAACCACAGGCAAAAATTAATTCAGAACTACAGAAATTCCTGTTTACAAGAGTCTTTGCCTAATATTATAGGATCCTGAAATAAAGAATTTTTTTTTTTTTTAAATTAACCCCTTAAGTTCCTTTTTTCCAATGAGGAAGAAAACAACGGTTGAACAGCCAGCCGATAATCACCAGAGTACATTCTGAGCAATGTTTCAGGTTTTGGTCCTTGAGAAGACATCTTTTTGGCAAAATCAAAAGCAGCACATGCTGAAAAATTTCCTATTAAGGATACAGAGAATGAAGAGAATACAAATGCTTGTGTATCAAATCATTCCATGCCTCATAAGGTATTTGGGATTTTTCCAATGTATGTATCTAGTAAGAAAAAGATAGGTTCTCTCCTTTAGCTTAAATAAAAATAATAGCATCCCACGACCAAGAAACACTCTGAACTTCCACCTCTTAGAAACCTAGCAACCTTTTAACATTTTCCCTTTCTCAGCTTTCGATGATTCCCATGCTGCTCCATCTATGGTAGTGGAGACAGTGCTTTACCAGAGGCTTTAGGTGCTAAAGGGTATAAGGAAGCAGGTTATGCAGAAAGCATCTATTTCCAGCACAGGAATGCAGCCTGTAACTATCCCATGACAGGGAGCTCAGCTCAAATAGAAAGTGTAAGCCCAAGCATATCAAAGCACCAGGAGCACTGCATCCTGAGATACCAGTGGGAAATCAGGGGGGGTTGGGGGTAGGGGCGGGAAACCAACAAGCACTTAAGTCTAAAAGAGGAAAGGGAACAGTAAAGGCAGATCTCGAAGTTTTATAAGGGAGGGTGAATATACCTCACAGCCTCAGACTGAAAAACTCAGCGCATAAAATGCCAGAAAAACAGTCACAGAGGCAACTCAAAAGGAAAAAAAGAAAACCAAACAGCTACAGTCGACAAGTTCATCAGTTCCTCAAGATGGAAGGGGCATTAGCATTTTAGCCTCAGATTCTTAAGAAAGCTCAGAGCCCAACAGCCTTCCTTTCAGCATCCAGAGGCACTCAGCACTCTACAGCTCTTTCACACGCAGTACTTAGTGACTTAATAGACATTGACAGGAATTATGGATTTTGAGGTGACCACGTGAAAACTAACACATTTTACAAAATCTATTCCTTTGTGCAACCCTCCCCCAAAACTAAAATGAAGCAAACCAAACCTTGCACACTCAGTGCCGAACTCAAGTATTGCATAACTGTTTTGAAGGTCACATCTTGAATGAGTTGTGAACATTTGGGCTACACATACATTTTAGGAATACTGATACATCTTCATTCCAGCTCTCCCACCCTACTGACAACAGGAACTGCAGTTTTCCGTTTACGTACAGAAAATGGGAATCATGCTGCCAACAGACAATTCAGGACCTGTTGTTCTCATCAGTTGAAATGATCGTTCACGTTTGAAGCCTACAGATCTCAACTCTGATCACAATAGGGTGTTAGATCATTAATTTCTCCATATACTCTTGCTCATGCATGTGCTGGAAAATGGTAACTATTTAAGGAAATAATTCATAATTATTTGTGTTGCTTCCTTTATGGAAGGAGCAAGTAAGTATCATGAAATTGCTCTGAGAAAGCAGAAGCGCTCAACAGGTTGGTCTTAGATTCTGAAAGAAAGCAGGGAGGAACACATAACATTATTAGGGAGTTAAATGAATCGACCTCATGACCAAGAAAGGGACATTCAAAACATCACTTCATCCTCATGCACAACAACATTTTGGGCAAAATGTTCTCCAGAAAAAAATAAAAAAAAGAAAAAAAAAGATAAATTTTTGGTCAGATTTAATGAGAAAACATGACCAGTGAAGAGAAGCCAACCATTTCGTCATTACCAGAATCATTCTCAACAGCAGGCCATATTTGCAGTGATGAAAATAGCAATACCTTTATTTATAAACATATTTATAAACTGTGAGTTGTCTTCAAAGGGGGATGAATACCAGGGTCATATTCCTGCAGGTCTACTTTCCACATAAGTTGGTGGTTTGTCAAATACCATACAGGAGGGGTTCTAAAGCTCACCAGAATGGTGTGGAAAACCCATCTGCTTACACTGAAAGCCCTAAGAAATACCAGTGACACAGATCAGCAACAAGAACACAAATACAAAAAAATCTGTGGAGCACGGAGACATGAAAAGGCCAGAGGAGAAGAAGGTGACTAAAATAAAACCACAGATATGCAAGTCACCACTGAAACTTGATAGTAGAGACAAACTTATCTTTGAGGGAAGGGAAACTTCCTCCAAGAACGAACTCACTCCTTACCAGAGTTCGAGGTGAGACCCAGCTGCCTTTTTAAATATCCTACTGCACAGCTAATAGCTGCAAAGCCCAAAGGCAAAGCCACCAACACAGAGGACAACTGCTTGGCAAACACTGATGGAAGACACATCAGCAGCAAAAGCGGCGGAAACCAGTGCTGTGAATCTAGAAGTGCCTGCCTACAGTCCATGACAGCAGCACATCACATATGGAAGGGTTGAGGGGGATTAATGTTTGCTTTTTTAAAACCTGGGACCCACATTAAAAGGACATTGGGATTGCAAATTCAACCACTGAACAGTGGGAACCATCATTATCAGCGCACTGTGGGTCCGTTCGTGTGATCACAGGTTTATTTTCTCTATGAAAATAAAGTGGCTTCCACACTTCACGAGCATGACCAGCTTGCTCTAGAGAGAAAGCAGTATCTTGTACAATCTAAACACGTAACATGCGAGGATATAGGTCCTGTGATGGAGAAGGCCACAATTGCACAAATAGGAACAATGCTCTGACAGTCAAGCCAGGCAGCTCCTCTCCCTGAAATCCAACACGCATTTACCTTGCATTTACCATGGAGTTTTTCGCAATGCATAGCAAAATTCCTCACATACTTGTGTTCCTGCTAATCACGTTCCCCGTTTCTTAGTTGTGTTATTTGAGACCAAGGTTGCGCTGCAGGCAGAATGGCCAAGCACTTACAATTACAGTGGGACCAGCACTGTGAACACGGGCTGTTATTTAACACCAGGTGTCCTGAAAAAAATACAGGGTCTAAAACTGTGCAGCCAGAAAAGAAAAACTTTCTGAACTGCATTATGTTCAACTCCCATGCATTACAATGGAGAAAAGGCAACCATCCACTTCCCCTCAAATGAGCGCTCCGCAAAATTAAGTCCTAACATTTTATGAAGCACTCCAATATCATCACAATAAGGTCACTACAGGCTGTCTTCAGAGCAAAGTTTACACAGCATATACTAACTACGACTGAAAAATGAGGGAAAAGCAAAATAGGTGCTCCTTGGCTGTATGGTGCAGCGCACTCCCCTTGAAGACAATGAGGTGGCATCTCAGGGAACTGAAAAGTGGCATCACACTCAATCCACATAAGGCAACTGAACAGAAGTCACGTACCCTAATCCCATGGTTCCCCCAGCCTTCACGGAATCAGCCTCACGGACAAGTAGGGCTCAAGAATTCTTTTAGTGTACCCTTCTGCCCAAAAGCAGTAGCAAGAGAAACAGCCATCTGCTCAGCAGGAAGCTGTGCCCCAGCTCCCGCTCTGCCAGACGCTGCGTGCCACGCTCACCGCTGGGAAACAGTAGAGATGTCCTGTAACTGCTCCCCAAGAGACCAGCAGAGGAAGAAAAACACTACCCCTTCTCACAGCTCTGGGGGAAACTTTTCATGTCTGCCTGACTTCACAAAAATTGCAGAAAAATCTACTCGCTTTCCAGGGCTGCACCCTCCATCTGAGTAGCTTGCACAATACGTTCTCCTAAAAGCCTCCAAGGCTGGAGGCTTTGTACCTTCTTCAGTCAATCTGTGCCAAGGCTGTCTTTTCCCAGGTGTTAGAACAGCCCCTGTGAGCTCCCTTTGCTTTTTACCTCTTGTCAGCGTTTAACTTCTGCAGCCTCAGTAACGTTCTTTCAGTTTCCTCCTTAGTATGTAAAACCAGTATAGTATATTCCTATTACTGGTTTTACTATATTTGCTTCTAATGCTTTGCTATGTGAAAACAATATCGTTGTGTTCGTACGTCTATTTGTAGCCTCCCTTACAGTCTGTTCTGAACCACACGCAATTACGTTTTGGCCACATAAGTTCCAAGGAATTCAGTCTCCTGGGACTCTCTGTCTCAGCACCTCTGCTGACATTGTAAATAGGGCCTAAGCAGCAAAACTCCTTTTCTCTACCAGAAACCTCTATTCACTACTCTCTACCGCCTGGATGCTAGCTCACGTCTCACAGCCCACCAGAAAGCTATCAATTGGCAATAGCTTTCAGACCTTACCACTTGGGCTGGATGCGAACCAGCGATAGGGATACACGTCATCTGTCCTCCTGGATTTTTTCCCTTAAACACAGTGGAATGATGGATTCAGAGGAAAGGTCAAAAGGAGGATGGCTAACAAGAAAAGGCAAGCTGCAATGCTCTACAACTTGAAAGGTTTAAGAGCAATTCAGAGAACTATCTTCAAGTTTCTGTGTGCAGAATCTCAGCTTGGGTAGGGGTGACCCAGAGAGGCTCTTTCAATCATCAAGATTTACGATTACTCGTAATCAGCATTACTTCCACATGTATTTTAACACAGCAGTTTCTTACTTCGGTACACGGCCACCAAGATCAAATGGGAAACAGCTGAAGCAAGCTTTAAACACAACAATCTTACCACAATAGCTGTAAAATGGGAAGTTGTCTTATCCCTTAGGACCTCATCTAAACCCTCACCAGCCTCTTCAAACAGGCTTTTACTGGAGAGAGAGATTCCCTGATGGATAGACCACCCATCAGGTATTCCCTCTCTGAGCTGCTCTTGTGCAGCAGTCCCTCAGATTTATTTCATGAAAACAAAGTTTTGGGGTTTATTTCATTTTTTCCAGAAGACAGATAGGTGATATTTATGTTTTTAGCTACCGCTTCTCACAAAATGAGGTAATAAAAATCTCCCCAACCATCATTTGCAACACGTAACAATAAAAATTAAGTTCCACATTCAGAAACTGTACCAACTGTTGCTGAAAAATTGACTCCAAGAATGGGATATCATGGCAACGGTAACTGAGATTGATCAAAGATGCTTGTCTTTTATGGTCTTCATTTGCAAAGGACTGAATATAACTGGATTACCGGTAATACAGTACAGCTCAGAATGTATTAATTTTCTTAACCCGGAAAAGACTCTCAGATTTTTTCTTGCAATTACACCAAAGTACAAGCCAACTCTAGGGCTACAAGGGAGCGACGGCGAGGAGAAAAACGGGAACAAACCTTCAGCGGGACTTGAACTTGGGAAAATAACCCTGGCGTGTTCAGAATGAGCAACACCACTTTCACCTCCTCTGATGGAAGTTCACGCTGCTCAGCTCTACGAAAGCATTTGAAACAGGAGGGAGGAAGGGAATCACAGCAGCACTGAGCGGGAATGTGTCCTGCCTCTGATGAATGGCACAATGCCCAGGCAGCTGCTGCGCAAATGCCAAAAGTGAGACCTTCATTGCTTCAGCTGGATCCCTCTTGAAGTTTTGAATTACAGATGGATACCTCACTTTATGGGATTCTGCTGCAACATGGCAATGCAGAGACTGCTTGCTACATGTGTCTTTTTCATTCTGAAATTGAAACCCTGATGGGAAACTAGCCTCTCCAACAGTCTCGCACAGCAGCTAAAAAAAATGTATTTCAGCACTTTTACACCAGACCTTGCAGGAATTAACAGTACCCCAGATCTTTGTTCATCTTTCAAATGCAAAAAGCTACATCAATATCGTAACTGACTTACTTCAGACACCCATTTCTTAAAAACAAAACCTGAAAAAGCTAAGGTGTGCAGAGTAACTGAAATAAAACTAATTCTTTAAAACACTGTGAAGAACTTGGAGGGTGGTTGCTGCATTTGAAATGCAAGCCACGTAATTTTCCACAAAGTAAACACAGTGGGTAAAAGAACGAATCATAGAATCACGTAACATCTCAAGTTGGAAGGGACCCATAAGGATCATCAAGTCCAACTCCCTGCTCCTCGCAGGACTAGCTAAAACTAAACCATATGACCAAGGGCATCATCCAGACGCTCCTTGAACTCTGACAGGCTTGGCACTGTGAGCACTTCCCTGGGGAGCCTGTTCCAGTGACCAACCACCCTCTCAGCCAAGAACCTTTTCCCAATGCCCAAGCTGAACTTCCCCTGACGCAGCTTCATTCCATTTCCTCATGTCCTGTTGCCGGCCACCGGAGAGAGGAGATCAGCACCAGGACTACCCTGTTGCAGGTGGAGAATCTGGCACTTGCTCTTGTTAAATTTCATACAGCTGGTGATTGCCCGGCTCCCTAGTCTATCCAGAGCTCTCTGTAAGGCCTCTCTACCCTCGAGGGAGTCCGCAGCTCCTCATTTAGCATCATCGGCAAACTTACTTAATGTATGTTCGATTCCTGCATCCAGCTCATTTATAAAAACATTAAAGAGCACTGGCTGTAACGTTGAGCCCTGGGGAACACCACTGGTGACTGGCCACCAGCCTGATGTAACCCCATTTACTATAACCCTTCGAGCCCGATCCATCAGCCGATTGCTCACCCAACGTGTTATGGACGTGTCTAGCTGCGTGCCGGACATTTCATCCAGAAAGATACTGTGAGGAACAGTAGCAAAAGCCCTGATAAAATAAAATAAAAAAAAACAATAAACTGGCCTCCGCTGGCCAACTGATTTGTTTCATCAACTAGATGGTTGACCTTGTCATAGAAGAAAATTAAGTTGGTTAAGCAGGACGATACTGTGAGGAACAGTAGCAAAAGCCCTGATAAAATAAAATAAAAAAAAACAATAAACTGGCCTCCGCTGGCCAACTGATTTGTTTCATCAACTAGATGGTTGACCTTGTCATAGAAGAAAATTAAGTTGGTTAAGCAGGACTTTCCCCTCATGAACCCGTGCTGGCTATGGCCACTGACTGTGTTGTCTTTCGATGCTTTAAGTAAATCAGATACACGTGCAAGTATAAGGCATGTGTTCATTTGTAATTACTAAAAATTCCAAGTTATGACAGCTTCTAAGATCTAAAAATTGCCAAGCAATGAAAATATTTTCGATTAGATAAACATATTCAAGTATTGCAGGATTGCTGTTAAATAAAGTGTAGAGTAGAACTGGGGGACGTTGCCTTTGAGAGCAGCAGTATTTTCTGAGAAGCTACTGTTCTCATTCCGGCCTAATCAATCAGTTTTGTTTCATCACCACCTCACATGAATTTGCAAGCTAAGGAAAAAAATAAGGGGGGGGGGAGGTAAAAAACCAAAAGCTTGGTTTCTTCCTGTCTAAAAAAACCCCTTGATACACAGGGATAAAGTTCTACGTTTATACTTCAACACAGTGACTAATAAATACAGTTCAACATGTTATAGATACCTTGCCCTAATACTAATTTTAAATGCAAAGCATGTTTTTAAAAACACTTTTTCTTTAAGCCTCCAGCACAGTTAATGTAGCCTTGTGTACCCATGTAACAAATTTTTATAGTTTTAACTGATTTACAGATTTCAAGCCACATTCAATATTATATAATCCTAAATTAAATACTACAGCAGCAAATAAGTAATTTTTGAGCTTTTAAAATGATACAAACCACATGCAAATTAAAATTCTCAATCAATGGACCATTCATTATATGATGAGAAGTAGTAAAACTCATTTTCCTATCTCCCCCTCTCCCAAACAAAACTAACACCAAAGTTAACAGCAAATCTGGTTTTCCCCAGAGGATAACCACCAAACTGATAATGCAAAACAACATTAAAACCAATCATTTCCATTTTATTTAGATTATCATAAAGTTGGCAATTTAAAATTGCACTGCAGAAAAAAAAATATTTTGCTTAAGGTGTTTTTTACTTTTGCACCTCTTTAATATAGTAGAATGAAAAAGTTTGGTTTTCACTGTTTTCTGAAAATGGACAATTCAGCTGTGGACCTATAGTTCTTCCACCCTTAAATTTTTCACAGAATTCTAAAAGGGGAGGTGGGTGGGGGGTGGGGGGGAATCTTTAATAATAATTTATTTCCAAAATAAAGTAATTTGAAAGATGTGATGCCACTGCACTCCAATTACTGAAAAGATCTTTTGATGTTTAGCCAGATCTGAGCTTCTGTTGTTATGGGTGGGGAAAATATGGAAATAATCTTCCAAGCTTTCTTTAAGCAGCAGAGATGAGAGAAAAAACCTGAGGCAGCTCGTTTTTCTTTCTTTACAGGTCGCTCTACTATAGGTCACTCTATTGCAATTGTCGAGCTTTTTACAGTTCGTTCCCTTGTTTTAACAAAGTTGGAATAAAATTTATCTTAGGAAAATCCCGCACAGTTCCACAAGTACCTTTAAGTTCACACCCCTAATTTAAATCACCTCAACACAAGTAAATTCCCGTCTTTCACTGTAGCTATTGCTGACTAGTAGTTTTCTGGAAGGCTGGGATAACAGAGCACCAGTATATCTGTTTATATCAATGCCCCGCTGTCCTGGCAACTCCTAGAGGTAAATAGCTTCGGTTTATTTTTAAAAAGAAGCTTAGAATGCTTAGAATTAGAAATACAAGAAATTAAACTAGAGGTCTAATGTGAAGCAAAAAAAAAAAAAAAAAAGATACAACTATCACAACTGCAGCTAAGTATTTGAGCTCTTATTGAAAATGTCTAGAATGATTGGGACTTGGTTGGCCAGTGTCATGCTGATCTGGGAAAAGCTGCTAGTAAATACCGTCAGCTATTTATCTATTACTCCTCTCCCACTGCACTTTTTTTCCATTTCTCTTTCCATGTTGACGGTGAATGAGAAACAGTTGAAGGGGCAACTACTTTTGATGCATTGTAGACTATAGTTAACACTGTGTTTGTACTCGGGGTCTTTACGTAAGGGGGTTGGTCGGGGAGTCAAGGAGTAGTAGCACAAAATGGCTATAACACCAAGCGAGCATCCATCCATCCTTCCCTCCACCGCCCCCCCTTTCCCCTCCAGCTCCATTGCTTCTGCCTGGGACAACACCAAACCCAGCCTTACACAAGGGCCACACAGCTGTAGGATACTAATCGGTAACCAACGGGGATCGTGACCTAGCGAGACACAGCGCTGAACAAGGAAGGACTCCTGAGTGATGAGTGCTACTTCTCAATTTGACGCAGGCTTGACACATCCATGGCTCGACATGGGCCATCTCTCAACGTCATTTCTTTGCCCTGTCTACTGACTGTCCAAGCTCTTTGGCTCAAGGTTACCTCTTCAGGCTGCTCTTCACAGCAGATGTAACTTGGTGGGGGATTTTTTTGGTTAGGGGTTGATTTTTTTTTCTTAAGTGTTTCCCATAGTTTACTAATATTTTTCATCTGGACTGTCAGATAAAGCCAAGTACTTTGCTGGTAAAGCCAACCTGTTTGCAAGGGTGAGGGCAACAGAACCGACCGCTTCTGTGACAATAGCCTGTCAATGGTTCCCCAGGTTCTTCTGTCCCCTGGAGGCCTCACAAACCCCACGCCTAAGTGGACAGACAAGTTCTCCTGGAGTCCAGAAGATAGTCTGGATTCCTACAGCACAAACAGGCCCTCAGAGATGGTCCCATTGACAACCATACAAGAAGCTGGTTTCCAGAAAGGGCACAGTCAAGCAGACAGTCTTGGATTCAACATCAAGGTGTAGGTACTCAGACCCAAGTGGCAACCATCAGGTACATCACTATGATACTATGTGTATACACAAGACCTAGTAACTTTGGACTTCTGAGCATCGCTGTACCAAAAATAATGATTCCCCTCCCCCCAGTCATGAATTATAAATAATTACAGCAGATTTAGCAGTCAGTCAGTTCAGATCAGACTACTGCCCATACTCTTAGACAGTCAATATGAAAAGTTAATGGCAACAGAGATCCCACCAAATTTTAACGTTTGTATGGACTGTTCCATCAGGTAAGGACACTTTAAAAAAAGGAGGTTAAAACAATACGTTTTCTCCACCAGGAGTGACTTCCAATTCCAGTGTTATGTTCTATGACTTGACAGCGTTTCATCTGCTTTTGCGGGTATTTCTTTTTTTTTTTTTTTTAATACAGTAGCATAGTTTCATTTGAAACAATAGACTTAAGTAACATTCAGTCATTCATTTTCTTAAATGGTGCTGCATTGTCAGCAGCCTATAATTATTTTAGTGTATGAACGTGGTAGAACAGAATAAAAGTCTTAAATTTATGCAATGTTACAGCACCTCTGGCATAAATTATATGCTCTAGATATTTTGCATGATAATTCAACCTGTACAAAACCTGCCAGCTCTTGAAAATGCCTTGTATTATAGACTACCCAGTAGATTTGTTACATTTATAATATTCCTATCAGCCAGTACTATGCAATTTAATTCAATATAAATTATCACAATAAAAAAATAAGATCCAATTAAGTTCAAACTGCCAGCCAACCAGAGCAAAAAGATCTTACGTTAGAACAGCTAACACTTGTAGTTCTTACTATTGTGTCATATTTCTTGCATATCCTTGCCCACCTGTTGTAGTCTCACTTCCAGAAAGTATATGGTTACAATACATTTCTCTTTACATATAGGCGTCTAATCCTCAAGGTTGAATATTGAGACTAGAAAACCTAAAAATCCTGAAATTCCCAATGTGGTGTTTGTAAGAAGACTGTGACTTTCCAAGCTCAGGACTCAGAATCATAGAATCGTAGAATCTTCATGGTTGGAAAGGACCTTTGAGATCATCGAGTCCAACCATACACACAAAAAAACCCCAAACAAACAAAAAAAAAAACCCACAACAACCTACAATCTCTGCCACTAGAGCATGCCCTGAAATGCCACATCTAGATGTTTCTTAAACACCTCTAGGGATGGTGACTCAACCCCCTCCCTGGGCAGGCTGTTCCAGTGCCTGACCGCTCTTGCAGTAAAGTAATTCCTCCTAATATCTAACCTAAACCTCCCCTGCTGCAACTTCAGACCATTTCCTCTGGTCCTGTCATTGTTCACCTGGGAGAAGAGGCCAACCCCCTCCTCTCTCCAACCTCCTTTCAGGGAGTTGTAGAGGGCAATGAGGTCTCCCCTCAGCCTCCTCTTCTCCAAGCTAAACAAGCCCAGCTCCCACTCCCACTCCTCCCACTTCCACTGGTTACAGGTATCCCACCCTTTCAATGAAGAAAGATCCACCCCCAACTAAGGCATGTGGTAAGGCTTTCACCCAACTCCGGCACTCAACTATGGGGAAAAAGAAGAGTCCTCATATGCTCAGAGTACAGATAATACACACCTTTCTACACTCGTGCTCCAACTACAGTCCTGAGACAAGCCAGCACGCTCCCACACCACAGCTAAAAGCTGGCACATCGACAGAACTCCCTCAAACCAAGCCATAACCCGTTTTGTTCTTGCCCCAGCACAGTGCTGTAGAAGGTCCTGACTAGCTTGCTGACTGCCTCACGCAGCCATCCTTAAGAGGATTGAAAAGTCACAAAAAGACACCAGATAATACCCATGATGAATGCAAACTACCTAGCACTTCTCAGATGTTCTATCAAGTGTTTGAAACTGGATAAAAAAATAGATGATTTGGGGGTTTTGAGAGAAATTAACCAGTAAAAACATCAAACAGGAATTCTTCAGATAAACATAGAAACCTCACATCCCAAGCTTAATGAGGATTGGTAGTGGTCCAAACTAAGAATACTGACTAACTTTTGAAATTTGCTCGCTTAAAGTTCTGAAATTCACATTTAAGGTCAATTTGTAAAACTGTCGATTATCCACAACTTTGTTAAGATATCTTTCAATATAAAAAAAAAATGGTAATATATTCGTGTCTGTATTTTTCAAGTGCAAAAGATTGAAAATGTTGGCCTAAACGTAGCTCTATTGACAGAGTTCATTACCTCATGTGTTTTGAATCAAAAGAAACCACGAGGAGTAACTTTGGGAATCAGACAAAAAAGTAGAAGTGAGACTAAATGTACTTGTCCAATTGTCTTGAAGGGGAAGAAAGTTTCAAATTCAATCTTAAAATTAAATTAGCTTATATACTCAATAACAGTTTTGCATTTTTTTTTTTCTAGTTAAACAGGACTTTTGTCTTTTTTCTTGATACACTAAATGTAACAGAATTTTTGACGCTGACTTTTGTGGATGAAAACTTTAGAATTGGAAAAAAAAAAAAGGTTTTTGGGTGACATTCAAGCACAAAACCTTAATAGAACCAATGACTCTTGCAGGAAACAGAGAAAGAAACAATCCCCGCAATAATCCTATTTTAAGATTAAAACCTAGAAATAAAAATTTCCCTTAATATGTGCAAAGATAAAGTGACACTATGTACCTTCAAAACAAGGTAGGAAAGGCATATTTCAACATACGCTCCTTTAGCCAAATGGCACTGATCAATCATCATACCCTCAGTTGGTTATTCTCAGAGGTATACTAACACTCAAAATAAAGAAGGCACTAAAGTTCCTGAGGGCGACAGGAAACCCAGCAGAGTAAGAATTTTAGACAGAGTTATTTACAGACATTTTCCTGTGAGAAAAGAATGTTAAGAATGTAGCTTGAACATGTACAAATCCACTAGAATATTGGTCTGCCTGGTACAGTCAGCAGGTTTGGAGGGGGATTCAGTGGGACTGGAAATTCAAACTTTAGCTTGTAATCAGAAAAATCCTACTTTAGAAATCTGAACCAGCAGCTAGAGACATGTAATATAATATAGAACTCTCCTAAAAAGGTACCCAGCTAAAAGGCCCTTATACTGTGTATGTGAAGTCTATGACTATTTAGCCAACTAAAAAAAATTACAACAACAACAAAAAAAAAAAAGCGCCAATGACACTGGAGCTCTTTATTATTCTGCAGGGACCTATTCATAAGTGAGTGACATGAACAAAATTTGCATTTCCTTTCTTTTCTTTCCTTGGGAATGGTGCTGCAGATCTCATGTGCAATTCCTCCATTAGGATGTTTACAGAGCAGAAGTTAAACTGAAATAAATTTCCAGCTGAAATAGTCTATTTTATTCTAATTGTATTCTAAAGATACACTCATGGAAAATTAATTAGAACACCTGAATCTTAAAAGAAGATTATTCAAAATGTTTATTCTGATTGTCGATGAAACAATTATTCAGAATGCTTAGGCAACACTGTAAATGAACTGGTTACTAGTTACTAATGTTTTACTGTCAAGTAGAAAGGCACGTGCAGTGGGGTTCTACGGGAGATCCAGTCCATATCCTGCAAATAGCCAGGAATTTAATTGTTAACTTTAGAAATGAGAAGTTCAGTGCAATGCAGGAAGCCCAGAACTAACTGCTTCCCTGAACACACGCAAGACCAATTTCATATTCTTCTCCCAAGACACCTCCACACCTCTCAGGAACATCACTATATAGTGCTGATTTTCCAGAGTACCTGTGGTTCTTCAAAGACCACTGACAAATACACCACACTGTAGAGAAGCTACTATCTGGTTCACCCAAGGAGCAGCTCACGTATAAGTCAGTTTAGACTTCTTGGAGGAAAAAAAAAAGATAGTTTATTTATTAAACTACCAAATAAATAATGACAATGAAGGAACAGATTTGGGGATTATTAGGGAATATTTATTTGGCAGGAGAAAGCAGACAGGACTTGATGAGACTTGTAACAGATAAGTCCATAAAAGACATTGTTAACAGAACGAACCAGTTAAGTCCACATCCCCAAAGCAAGTTGCCAATCAGTTTTCAACACCTGTTTTCAGACCACTGCCCGCAGAGTTTAAAATGCATTGTTGAAGTGATCTCCCCACAACCCCCAGGTCAGGAAACACAAGGGAAAAATGGACTTTCAGGATTGCTTCCTGTGAACATTAGCCATACCAGATGCAATTTTCAACCGACAGCATTCAAGACCGGGTGGAAGAGGGCTGAGCATTCTGTCCTGAATGGAGCATACCGAAATCACGTGGTCAACAAGTCGCAGACATCTGAAGAAAGCAGGTCCCTCTTGCCTTAGTAAAAGCAAGGTTCCTCCCTGTTTCTTAGTAAAAGTAAGAAACAGTAAGGTCCATCCAGGATAGTCACAAAGCCATTTTTATTTACAAAAGAATTGCATTTTCTTTAACTCAAAATGTGCTGCACGTTACTCAGGTACTGGGAAACAACACCTGCAGCCCTCAGGGCTTCCTAGAACCGCATAAGGATTTCCATCTAGGATCTCTTTGACTTCCAGGATCAAAGGTAAGCATCAAAAGCAGTCATTTGAAGTGTTCATTTCAGCCTTTATATCAGCAAACACTCTGTAGTGTAGGACGTGCTTCCTGAATAATTAAAACAGAGAAAGGACTCAATATAGCCCTCATCAGGGGGGAATTCCAAGAGCCCTGAAGTGGAGGAACACTCTCTTAAACTATACACAATGAAGCTGCACCCAACAAACTCTTTCTCCCTAGGACACCTGGCAAGATCCTGCTTTCACTCTGAACTACCGAAGTAAATGAGAATTTCATGAAGCTGTATTTGCCACTGCCACTTTCTCCTCTTGACAAGTCTGTAGATGATCCAAAACCAAGAAGAGTGGCTGATACACACCTGATGATGTGCCATCATTCACAGAGGCCTTGACAAGCTGGAGAAATGGACTTCCAGGCACCTCATGAAAATTGGCAAAGGGAAATGCAAAGCCTTGCACATGAAGAGGAATAACCCCATGCACCAGTATATGCTGGGGGCAGACCGTCTGGAAAGCAGTTTTGCAGAAACAAACCTAGGGGTCCTGGTAGACAATGGGCAGAACATGACCAAGCAACATGCCCTTGAGGCACAGAAGGCCAACAGCATCCAGGGCTATATTAAGAGCAACATCACCTGCAGGAAAAGGATGGTGACCATTCCCCTCTACTCAGCACTGGTGAGGCCGCACCTGGAATACTATGTCATGAGCTGGGCTCCCCAGTACAAGACAGATGTGGACATATCGAAAAGACTCCAGTGAGGGGCCACAAAGATGATTAAGGGACTGGAACATCTTCCATACGAGGAGAGGCTGAGAGATTCTGACTAATGTAAGAAAAAACTTATTTTATTCTACAAGTGATCAAACACTGGCACAGATTGCCCAAAAAGCTTGTGGAATGTCCATTCTTGGAGATAGTAGAAACCTAACTGGACACAGACCTGGGCAACCTGCTCTAGCTGACTGTGCTTTAAGCAAGGGGATTGGACTAAAGGATCTCCAGAGGTCTTTTCCAACCCCACTGATTCTGTGATGAACCCCAGAACCAATACCAATGTCCCACACTGCACTCTGGCACACCTCCAGCTTTGCAGCTTCTGCCCTCAGGATAGTAGCCTAAGCCTACGCATTATACAAGTAACACTGCAGAAGGAGCTGCATCCTCTATCTCTTCGCAAATGATTTAATGCAACAAACATGTCAGAAGAGAGAAGAATATCTGGAATTGTCAGTGTTGTGCAAATACCCTTAACCACTTTTCAAGAAGGAAGGATGTAACACGACAAACCGAGTCAGAAGTATTTTTCTTTAAACTGTCTTAGATTGCACCAAGTAAGGTCGTAGTTGCACAACAGAATTCGCAATATGCATCCAGCGTAGAGAAGAGACAATATACAATGGCACGTAACACAACACAGACGCTTTCAATGCTCAGGTGTGCAAAGAGCATAGAAGCTCTGCACCAGCGATCAGAGATGCCCCATGACTTCATTTTATACATCCAAGGCAACATGGTCTCTTTTGGCACACAGATACACACACCTAGGCTACACATGCAGGTATATACCAAGGTGCCTCCCACCAATTATGACTAAAAGGCCTTTTCTGTACCCAACAATGAGGTTCTCCTCCCCAGTGGTTTAGTAAGTTAAATTTACAGGCATTGTCCTAGGACTTTTAATTTATGTTTCGGATACTCCCTCCACCCAGGTATTATACATACTTCCAAAAAAATCTAAACCCTATGTCTGAGGAAGTAAATAAGACCTGGGTTAAGAGAACCAGAGGGAACTAGCCATTGGGGCACAAACGGGGCAAAGGAGCACTACAATTAACACTTACTTTACGCCATTTAATGGTACCTGCAGTTCCTACTGCACGTGTGAAAAACCTAATGCCTTGCTCCAGATCTCTTCTACCCACAAATGATTCGGTAAGATTTGTGTCGATATGAAGGACAAGACAGCAAGGAACAAATAAATTAGAATTCCAAGGTGATTCTTAGGTCGAAATTAAGATGCGCTGATAGGCTTGCAGGAGTCCAGCAGAGACTCTGTAATTGCAGGAGACTGTAAGGAAAGAGCAAGGGCATTGCCAGAGTTTTGTTGGGAAGCCAAGATAGGTGCAAAATGGGTATGAGGCAGAAATGAAGACAGTGAGCAGAAAGAAATTCACCAGAGTACTTGATTCAAAACACACATGTTTACACAAACCTAAAAATCAGCTGGGGGAAAAAAAAAAAAAAACGGAAAAAAAAAAAAACCAAAAAAAAAAAAAAACCAAAAAAAAAAAAAAAAACGAAAAAAAAAAAAAACCAAAAAAAAAAAAAAACCCAAGCAGATAGATGAAGAATACTAAAATGGGTGTGGCTTCACACCTGCAAATCGTTTTTTAGGATAAGCCATCTAATATACGATACAACCGTGACAACCGATGAGTGACATGGCACTAAAACTGCCACAAGGAATAAGTATGCTGGCATCCAGGGTTAAACCAGATACTGATAAGGCCAACTGCAGGGCAAAGGCGTTTGAAAAGCGGAGAATGGGAATAAAAGGGCTTAACCATTTTCTGCCAGCAAGTCCACAAATCTTACGTTTTGAAATTTCTGCATCTTATCTGTGCCTCCTACCAAGGAATTCAGCCTTTCAACAGTCAAAGGTGTAAGTACTGCTTTGGCTGCAGATCACCTAACGGTAACACACATGCAAAGCACACAAATGATATCGCCCTTAGCACAGAAAGGGCCGTGGTGCTAATGGGAAATGTGGTATTTGCAGACAATGATGAAATTCTAACAGCTGTGGCAGATTGGAGGGCGGAGAGAGAAAAAAAAAAAAAAAGAGAGAGAAAGGGGATAAAGAGGGGGGACTGGAGGACTAGAGCCAAACTAACAGCTGGATCAAAACAGCTTAAGAAGAGAGGTATCTCTGGAGTTCCCACACCCTTTTCAGCTCTCTTACATTTTACCAGTTGCAGGGAAAAATGTAGTAGCATATAAATAAATTACCTAGAACTGTGCTCACTAACCTTGTCAGGTCACCATTCATCACATTGTGAATCTTCTTTATATGAGCGCATAAACACACTAATAATGAGCACTACAGAAAACCTCTTAACAGAAAAATAAATGCAAAGGTGACCAGAAAGCCAATCATCAGTCACTGTCACATCCTACACAAAGAGGTTTTGCAGCTACCCAATAGTTAAGAATTCTTGAATAAGAGTCATATAAAAAGATAAATGAGGGAGAAAAAAAAATTCTGCTCTGTGTGGGAATGACTGGTACTCGAAGGCTGGTGCATAGATATGTGCAGACAGATATGTGTGTGTCTCTGGGAGTGAAGCAACTGGTGGAATCAGCTTCTGGAGAGATCAGGGTGGTCCTGGCCAGCTTTTAGAGAGACTCAGATCTGGAGGTCAACTGGAAGAACTGCTACTGGATGGACTCTTACGTCCAAGGCTAGCTACGGGGGGCTTCACAAGGCAGGGGGCTGCCTGTGTGTGGCTGTGAGTGAGGGGCTCTATACCCAAACCAGGCGTGGGGCTACAGCCTTTGGGACTCATAGATTCAGGTGCCAGCAACTGGGGAGATGGGGATCCGGAGCCCAGCTACTGAGCAGATAGTGTCTAAACCCAGGTACTGGAGGGATCCACACTGCATGTTCGTATGTATTTTCCACTAACAAACCCATCCTGCTCAGCCAGAGAGCAGGGAACAGAATAGAGCCATTGGTGCCGTTTGCGTTTGCGCGAGTGCTAAGTGTTTCTGTGTTATCTGTGTCACCAACGATGTTTGTTTATATATATGTATGTATGTATACATATAGCCGCACCTCTATCAGGTTACCAGATCCGCAATAACTACCAGGCTTCCGAGATTTCCATACAGAAAGAAGCAGACAGAAATCCAAATACAGGCACTGCGCAGCAAACAGTGACCATTACGGGTTCACACACTTCCTTCAGTTCTGATAGGGTCATCAAGAAATCACCGGCAAGTGGCAAATTTCTCTTTTTCTGCCTTGGGAAAACAAAAGCCAAAAACCAGCTCTTACCTTGACAAGGAGATAATTCAAATGGAGGTAATTCAAATGCTTTTGTCACCTACAAATTCCAATGTGCTTCTAGTAAGCCAATTTGACAACACATTTAAGTAGGAACAGAGGAATCCATCATCTACCAGTGGGAGGGCAGGAATGGGTAGAAGAATAAGAGAGTCAACTGCATGGCTACTTCCATAAGATCAAGTGTGCAATACTAGGTAGCGTCAGTGAATGACCACAATTCCTCGGATGCACCAGTACACGTCTCCAGTGTTACTTACAGTGGACCAAGAAAGAGCAAAGAAAGCAAGCTTACAGGAGGCCACCCTTAAACGCCTTACTGGTAATTATTTTGTGATTTTACATTTACTTTCTATTTAATTGATTCTTCTCCTGCATGCTTGTAGACTAAGAAAAACAGGCTGCAACTGGAATAGCAACATCCACATTTGTTCTTTGTTCTGAAAGAATCAGGATTCGAGTAATGCACGCATGCTTTTCACACCCACTCCTTTTTTTCTTATTATTATTATTACATTTAATTACATTTTCAGAGGACGCTGTCCTGTCCTATGTATATACTTATGCTACATGAACAGGCACAACATCCCTTTGTGTTGCTCTGCATCTTGGACATTTGCATGCTCCTGATCAAACAAAGAGCTGGCGGGAAAGGGAGCTGACCTTAACTCACAGGAGAAAGAGTTCAGTGAGACATGAAGATGCACAGTGGGATTTTTTTTTCCATTCTAAGGTTGTCAAAATAAGGCTCCAAATGAGCCACTGTCTCACACAATACAGTTTTGTTCAGTGCTTGTGTGTTTTTTTGTGGGGCAACTTTTTATCTCATTTATCATTTTTATCTCATTTATCTTTTTATCTCATTAATGCAAACTGTGCACCAAAACGCTTTATGTCATTAGATAAGAGGAGACAAAAGCAAGAGGCACAGGCAGAGGGTAGGTCTCAGCTGAGCCTGGATATGAGAGGGGATTCACTGAAATGGACAGACACAGATTTCAGCAGTGCACAGGCAGCAGCTGTTGCACTGACAGTAATTAGACTGGGCTGAGGACCTAAGGAAAGGAAACAATACAGCAGTGAAAGAACACAAGCTAAAGGGAGACAGAGTCCTTTCTGAATCAGCAGGTTATTACAAGTTTTAGAGGTGGGGGAAATAAAACAGAGTAATTCTTGCAAGAATGTCAGCATCGTATTTGAGACAAAAGCTTGTTCAAAAGCTGTTGAGCAAGTAGTGGTGATGATGCATTATATGAAACAAAAGCAGAAAAAGTTGAAGTTACTATCTTTTACTCCTTTGTTTCATGTGGACACCCTCATCTGCACACTGGCTCCAGAAAGTTATCGTAGAAAAATACAATCCCTAGTAACTGGCTGCATCAGAGTGAATTTCATTTTGTCAAATTCAATACATCCTACAAGCAGTATCCCATCTAGCAGATCGGAATACTGCGGTAGAGGCTGATAAAACCAATCAACATCACCAAGTGGTTTAAAGAACCAGGAACAGAATTCCCTCACTTCCGTGATTGTATCTTTTTATGGCCTTATGCAGCCAACACACTCATCATCATCCCAGGCTCTTAGTAAAATGCTCTCTGAAGACTGCTGACCATTCTTCTCTCTCTTCCTTCACTCCCAGTTCCTGGAGTTTTCTGATGGAACAGGCGCTTGCTTTCAAGACACCCAAGTGAGAGCCAGTTGACCATCACCTGGAAGGGAATCAGAAGCTCGCTCTAGCAAATAAATACGAATCAGAACACGAATCCCCCTCCTGCTCTGCTGCGGGATAGGAATGTGCAGCTGTTACTACATCTCATTTCAGAAATGCATCAGAAACTTGACATTCATGACCACCACAGGCACATTCTGAAACTCTGCCCTACTCAGTTCCTCGCTGGCAATAAGCCAGGCCCTTGGTGATTGGGACCACTGTGCATAAAACGTATCAGATGGCATATTGCCTTTTGTCATTTCTGGGAACTGGCATAACTATGAGGACTGCTGCAACACTTGATCTCAGTCCCACTGATGTACTTTAAGAAGGCACAATGTACTTTCAAAAAGGGAAAATATATTTTAGAAGGTAGAATCTCTCACTAAATAAGAACTACGCTAATATAAATAAATAGATAATACCTCTGCTCTGTGTGTACATTGGTGTCTGCACACCAGGTAAATGACCCCGCTCTGGGACAACATCACTGCCCTCCTACCTCAAATGGAGATGGAGCATTAGTCTGTAGTCTTACAGGGGTGTAGCCAACCGATAAAGTGCATCCCAGCCTGCGCCGCATCCCTGATTCTAGTGACTCTGAATTACAGAATATGGGATGACATTCCACAGTAGACAAATAAACGTACTGCAACACGTTCAGTAAAAAGAAATACTCCTAAACAATAATTCCTGGCTGCCTCGTCTTTCTAATCAAGGAGGTGCTGCTGAGCACTTATATGTTAGCAAAGTTCTTGGTAGAAGCTGCAATAGCCTAGGTCTTGCACATATTTTACCATTAAAAACAAGACTATAAAAAAAAATCAGGAAGACAAGCAGTAGCTGGGTGAATAGTGAATAAGCTTATAATTAGAAGTTATACCTTCAAATGAAGGCATGTGGTTTAACAGTTCAAGTAAGAAACCACAGCATATTGGCTGCAAGAGATTTTCAGCGTCTCCTCTCAGTTGCAACAGGGACTTCACAGGTAGCTACATCAGGTCACTTAGTGCTACCAATGCTTTCGGATCCCACATCCAGGAGGGGAATGGCAATAAACACCCTATTTACAACACACTTTGGGGATCTTCAGTTCTACATACCAGCTAGGCTCCCGTCCTTCTGCTGTGTAGGAATTAAAGCTCAGTTAGTCTACAGAGAACAGTGAGGAAAGAAGAGGAGAAAACGAGGGGAAAAAATTAAAAGTCTAAGCACTTTTTCCCTCTCAGCTGTTTGACCACTACATTTGCATTGCCTTTTTTTCTTTCTTTGAAGAATGTTTTGGCAGTTCCCTGTTCCAGCTGTAATGAGCAAGAAGCTGATAGAGCATCTTTGCTGCTGACAAACAGTTGGAAGTTTTGAGCCAATGAAAACAGCAATATACATGTACACTCTATGTTGGAGAACCAGCCACGTAGCAATTATGGAAATGAGCCCTTTGGCCAGAGGGCAGGATTTACAAAAGGAAGAGAAACACTACAGTTTAAATCAAGAGCTCAACAGTATCCCCAGCTGATTGCTGGAGACTATTTTCACTACAGACTTTCTCCACTTAGGTACCCCTTAGGTTACCTCCACTGACCTTGAGTTCAGTTCTGGTTTCAGTTCAACAGAAAATTCATTTATGAAGCATATCTTGGACCCCTCGGTGTAAAAGAAAAAAAATTATTATTTTTTTTTTTTAATGAGGAAAGTCTCACACTGTTTGTGCAAAGGTATCTTCTGAAGCTCTGTGCATTTTAACACAGGATTGAGATGCTGGACTGTAGCTGACACACAGGATTGAGATGTGGACTGTAGCTGACACACATCAAAGCACCTATGACTTCACCAAGACACATCACGTCCCATCATCTGAACAGCTACAGGTAGTAAGTCTCTGTTATGACCTCCAGGATCTCCACTCAGAGCTGTATTCTGCAGAGCAGGCCCAGCCTCCCACATCCCAACAGTCTTCAAGCCACAGCCTTTGCCCACAATACCCTTTAGCAATACTTACAGAAACAAGGAAATGCAAGAAGCTGAAAGCAAGGCTTGAGCTACAATGAACACTCCTGACTGAACGGGCAGAGTACGACACTGGCCACGAAGCACTACTTTAGCAAGTACTGCCACCAATAGGCCAACGAAGGCTTGGGGTCATCTGTCTCCAGTTCTGCCGGGACAGACATGTAGTGTGCCTCAGTCCTGCTCTTAAATTGACACAGACTGACATTTTATACTGTGTCATCACATCAGCAAAATTCAACCTGCCACTGTACGTTTCCACTTAAAGAACTTATTTAAACTGCAACTCCAACAGGAAGCTCGCTGATACACAAAGGAAGGAATTACAGTATAATAAATAAGCTGCAACACGGAGCTCCCGTATGGCTACTACTGCATATCGGCAGTGCATTCACAGCATAATGCTGCTTTTT
>VXBH01001833.1:83872-97244 GCA_013400035.1 Rynchops niger
CCCCCCCCAACTCTTAGTTTTCCAATTTGTTTTACATGATACTGAATGGCTACTAGTCCCAAATGTGAAAGCTCCCACTCCTTGAACACCACTTTCTGAAACATGATTCGCTTGGTTGGAGCAGTTACACTGAAGTAACTCACAGACGTTCCACTAAATTAAATACTCTTCCAGTCTGCACATATCTCCTGGTTTTCCTGTTTACCTGTAGAATCCTCAAGTTCTTCCAGCACAAAAAGATTCCTTTCTTTCTAATCCTTTATCTTCAGAGAAGTTCAATACATCTTACACACAGTATCCCATCTAGCAGAACTTATGAGAAGTTCTGATTTTGGATTTTCTCTCAGGCTGCCTTATACAGTCGAATAATGAGCACCCTCCAGCTTCTTTTATCATCCAGACAACCTTCAGCGTTACTTACCTGTTTCAGGGTTGCTTTATCTACCCTGTGAACTTTAAACATTCAAGAAAGCGAATAATGAAGAACGGCAAAATGGCAATCTATTGTGAACAAAATCCAAAGAAAGTACTATGAGTGACCTGTAACATCTGTAATACGATCTGGGCCATCCACAGAAAATCTTGCTGGCGCTCAGCCACTTCTTTTCCCCGACCCAGATATGACAGTATTGGGAAGATGCTTACCTAATGATTTACAAGTTGTTAATAAGAAAGCTGGTGCCCAGTCAGTGCAAAACTACTCTACATGAAACCATTAGCAAAAAAAAACCCAAACTGAGCATGAAAGCTGGCAATCGGTAGATCCAGTAAGCAAAACATGCACCTTTCCAGCAAAAGTGAGGCCTTTTCGTGCCACTGTTAAAAGAGTTAAACATGTACCCAGACATCCTGCTTTCCCCAGATAGCTGATGGAGCTTAGCACTATCAGCTGCTGATCACTGGTCTTCAAACGCACCAGGTTCTTCACAGGATAACTTTAGTCACTATTTCTTTTGTATTACTAAAGGTAATTGCCATTAAAACTGTATTGCCAGAAGTAAGGTATCAACTACGACACTACCGTATTCTGCAAAGGTTTCTTGTTCGTGAATTACTGCAGCAAATTATCCAAATTCGAACCTCGATAAATAATTGAGTTTTTAGAAGTCTGATAGCTTAAAAAAAACCCCAGAACTAGCTTGACAGAAAACTATCCGTGTCTTCTCTTTTGCAACTCTTTTATGGTCCTGTTCTCCTTCCCTACAACTACACAGAATACTGAATGGAAGAAGGCAATACCTGCCCATTTTAACCAAAACCAGCACTCCTGCTAATTTCTAACTTTCCCTTGTCAATCTAGTCTTTTGAATCAGAATCATGGAATTGTTAGGATTGGAAGGGACCTTAAAGATCATCTAGTTCCAACCCCCCTGCCATGGGCAGGGACACCTCCCACTAGACCAGGTTGCTCAGAGCCCCATCCAGCCTGGCCTTAAAAGCTTCCAGGGATGGGGCTTCCACCACCTCTCTGGGCAACCTGTTCCAGTGCCTCACCACACCCATGGTGAAGAACTCCTTCCTAACGTCCAGTCTGAATCGACCCATCTCTAGTTTTAATCCATTCCCTCTGGTCCTATCATTACCCGACATCCTAAAAAGTCCCTCCCCATCTTTCTTGTAGGCCCCCTTAAGATACTGGTAGGCCACTATAAGGTCTCCTCAGAGCCTTCTTTTCTCCAGACTGAACAACCCCAACTCTCTCCTCATAGGAGAGGTGCTCCAGCCCTCTGATCTTCCTCGTGGCCTTTCTCTGGACACATTCCAGCACGTCCATATCTCTCTTGTAGTAGGGGCTCCAGAACTGGATGCAGTACTCCAGGTAGGGTCTCACAAGGATGGAGTAGAGGGTGAGAATCACCTCCCTCGACCTGCTGGCCACTGGCTTCTTCTCATGCAAACCAGGATACGACTGGCTTTCTGGGCTGCTAGTGCACACCAACAGATCATGTTGAGCCTCTCATCTACCAGCACCCCCAAGTCCTTTTCTTCAGGGCTGCTCTCAAGCCAGCCACTGCCCAGCCAAAGTGCAAAAGCGTTTTGGGTAGATACGCCAATTTTGCTTTAGCTACTTCCACTTAAGGGTGTTCAAATCCATTTTGAACAAATACAACCACCAGAAATTCATGAAATCACTAAGAGAATCATTAGCATATAAAGCACACACTACCCGGACCCATAATCACATCATTGTCTACGTATCTCTTGGTTTATAAGTGAGAAAATGATGGACCCTTTCAACATAAAATATAGTTTACATATGCAGTTAAAACAGAGGTGCCACTGCCAATCCTGTTCTGTTTCTCTAAAAACATATAATTTAAGTGTATTATCAAAATGCAATAACCTACCTCTTGAAATATCTTCAAATGCTTCTACACCCAAAGCTTCTAATATCATCTTTTCAGAAACCACTGAAAACAATTTTCATGATTAAAAAATGGAATTATTTTATTCTCATTCAAAGCATTTACCACTGTTTCCCTTTACTTTTATAACCTGCAGTTAAAAAAAATATCCCAGGTATTTCTTAAAGTCTAAGGTATTTCCTACAACTAACAGGATACGCAGGTCAGATTTTAAGCAACTGAAGAGATACCTTACAAGCAGATTTAGCTTCATACAGAAGGAAGCTACAGGAGTACTTTAGGAACAGAGGCACGCAGTGCAGATGTGCTGACCCATCGCATCCTATGTCACCAAGAAGCAGGTAATATCCAAGTGGTTTGTAGCATTGAAGCAGGTAATATCCGAGTAGCATTGCTACTGCTCATTTCCCACATTGCTACATATGGGAAATACACCAACCAACCGTAACAGAGTTCACCTGCGAGAAGCTGATGCACTGTATGACTCATGTCAAAAAGAAGTCTTCTTGCAAACACATTTCTTTGGGGATTTTTTTTGCGTGTGTGTGTGTTTGTTTGTTTTTAATATGGTTTACAACCACTGTTTATGACACGGAATAAAAATTACTATGACAGGGTTGGCTGTGGGAAGCTGTAACTAATCACAAGTCAACGCTGATCGAAAATAAAATGCTTGTAGTTTTGCCTCATTCTTAGAGAATGACCTTATCGTACAACAAGTAAACCTATTGTGCACTACTCCCTTCTCCGTGAAAAATCTTCTATAAAAATGAACTGTAATACTATGCCACTTGGCAATGTATCAGGATTTATTGCCTGTATCAGGACAGCTAAAGGCTGTACCAGATGCTTCTTTATCAGAAAACTAAGAGAAACTGGAGCAAGACAGAGGAGGCTTTTGTTATTGCTAATGCTTCCGTGTTTGTTCTCAGGAGCTTGACACCCTTAGGGAGGAAGAGACCATTATATTAGTTCCTCACAGACTTAACTCGTTTACAAGAGGAATTTAAGCTATTTGGCTCACCAGCCAAACCAATGCAGTGCTGCTGTAACAGATAGCAGTCCAATTCATTGTGTTTGCCCCCGAAAGAAGCACAGGGGCAAACAAGCAGTAGCTAGTTCCTTCCGCAAAACTCTTCCACTGGGCGAGTGTTTCTCAACTCCCGATCTTCCAGAGAGAGTGAGGTTATGAAGGAAAGTTCCCATATTTCACTCCTATCACTTCCTCACACACAACCACGCCACTGTACAACAGAGGAAAAATGGCCATTGCTCCACTGTCCCCATCCCACCCACACAGACCAGTGGAGTACAGGAAGATATCCAACATTTTCCTCACACTGCACAGAGAAGAGATTCAAGGGGGAAGAGAACAAGAATCACGGCCTACCACCACAGGACTTTTTCACCAGCTTGATTTCTTTAACTCCTTCTGACTGCCCCAGTCTACCCTGCGTTACGCCACGTGGCCCAGTGGTGTGCTGGCAAGCAAAGCTTCAACGAGATCAAAATAAAAGCCAAGAGGTAAATGGTAATGAATGGTAGCACAATTTTCTATGGCAAAAACATGAAAGCTTTACATTTTTTGGAAAAGGACTGTTTCCTTTAAATTCTCAAACACTAAAGGAAGCTGTAATGGACTATCAAAATCTTAAAACTTCCGTAAAACTTTTCTCCTGAGAGCACAAAGTAGCTGCTGCCAGGACATTGTATAACCAGGCAAAAAATGAAGCAAGCTACTAAAAGAGGCTAGTCTCCCAACCGTTCATATTTTAAGAAGCAGGAAGGGGAAGATACCGAAGCAAAGCTTATTTATCTACTAGGACCTTTAAATATGACGCCTTAATATTAAAATATAGAAAGTGCCTACTACAAAGCGATTTCTTTTACAAGATCCGCATCCAAAGATGGATGGCCTATTAAGCGGTCAAGCTCAAACGCAATCTGCTGTAAAATGTCATCAGAATAGCAGTGTGTTTCCACCGGGTTTATTCCCTACATACAGCCGCAGTTTCCTCTATTAAATATAATGATAAAAATAGCCAATGAAGGGTTATTGCTCCTTTTTGTCCTATGAAGGCAAGGCAGTTCAGAGAGAGGGAGCAGAAGTTTACCCTTGACTGTAAGTCATTAAAGTAATTTACAGCTGGTTTAATTTCTACATGTCTACAAACAATGAAATTGCATAATGACAGTTCAGGGCATAATCACAACTGAACAATTAAGTATGACAGGAAAAAAATTTGTCCCTCAGCAACTTCTCTTCTATTGGTTATAAATAAAGCCTACTCCAATCCCTCAACTGGCAAGGCTGGCAGTTAGGAACAACATGAAAATGCTACAGTTTTGCTCATTTTAATTGGTTCCTTCTTTTGACGCAGAACCAATAAGAGAAAGAAAAGTGCTCTACTGCTGCATGTTTTTTAGAATCATTTCTATGGAAAACCAGCTCCTATTAAAGTAGTACTACGGCACTGCCAAAAGCCAAGCAGCCCCCCGCTTTGCAGAACCCCATAAGAAGAAATTAAGCAAGCATCAACCATTTCCAAAATCTGTCCTGTCAATCAGCACAGGCTGATGAGATTGCCTGTTATGTCCAAAACTGCCAAGGAAGTGTCAGAGATAACAGATACTCTCTGCAACATAGAAAGAAAATGATGGGAGAAACCAAACAAAGGCACAAAAAAAAACCTGCAGCGCTTTCAGGGTATCACAAAAAAAGATAAAGCCCTTCCACGCTCAGTGAGTCCATCTCAGGCCTTTCTCTCCTCAAACCCGCGAAAACTGCAATTCATAGTTTTGCATCAGTGTCAGCATCACAAGCCAAACCACGCAGTCCGCTGTCTGAAACCAGTCTTTTTTTTTTTCTTTTTTTTCTCCAAAATAATAAATTATACTTTTTTTTCTCTTATTGCTTGCGCCTATAGCTAAGGTATTGTCATTCTTCTCTCCAGCTCTGAAAGCTAGAGAAAAGCTTTTGATAAAAACAGACAGGATTTTCTTATAAATACACTACTCCAGAAGCTTAGCTTGAAAGAGAAAACACTGTGTCCTTACTGTCACTACAAAATTGCTAGGGTGCAATATGTCCCTAAAAGTGGCATGGGTTACTTTTCAGATCACATAATTTGTAGAGAAGGAAACAAATCATCTGACACCAAGTCAAGGCAAAATCAGATTGATCCCTTTCACAAACCACAAGAGACAAAGAGTTTCTTTCTTAAAGGTTTACTGATACTACTTTGTTACCGTTCCAAACACCATTCGAAGTTCAAGTGCAAGTAAACATTTGATCACTCAGCTGCTGAAAAATATCGTTCAACACTTGCAGCAAGCGTTATGGATTCAAAACAGGCAGAGAGGAACTAAAGCCTCAAAAGATACGTAAGCAACCAAATCACAGGACAGAATAGATTCTTATTTTACAGCCAGAACAGATGAATATCACACCTCTGACGATGCACCCTTGAAGCAATTGACAAAAAGTACTGTGCTTCACTATGTATTTCACCACACTTTCTTAATAAAAAGTGTAACGTTTCCAATTGTAGGTTTAAGCCAAGAGGAACTCCTGTGGCAATTTTCATGTGAGCTCTGAAAAGAATCAATTTTTACTGGTTTGACCTTTCCTTTCTTAAGTCTTCATATTGGATTACGTTTTCTGATTGCTGAGAGGGTAGAATAACATCTGGAAGGACAGGAGTTGCTATTCTGAAGCTCTGCTAGGGTAAAAAAGATGACTTTGAAGCACAGCATAGAATACGAAAAGATCGACTTGAGTGTCTGGGAATTTAATGTCAAATTACATACTAACAACAAATACAAAATTAACTCTAAGTGCTATGAAATAAACTTTTCCTCTCTCGAGGAAACTTAACAGTCGAGATTTTGAATACGTTTCCATCTCTGGCACCTGTGTATCTGTTTCGAAACAAGGTGGTTCAAAACCGCCATCTAATCATACAGGACGTAGACGCAGTATGTCTTCATAGCTACTCAAATGTGAAACTATTCTCCCTCCTTCACTGCTGATGAGCCTAACTGCACGACAGAGGTATAAATGCACAAAGAAAGCTAGAAAGTGAGAAGCTAGATTTTTAGTTTTTACAAGGACTGGAAGAAACAAAGCAAATTAATTCCTAAAAATTAACGTTGTATAATAGGTGGTTAAGAAAACGCATTTCTTTTGGTAATGAAAAATGAAAGCTGTTCTTCTGCTCTCCAGGGTTTTTGTGTTGGTTTTGTTTGGGTTTTTTTTTTTTTATTTTTCTTCAATAAAAATGAAAGCAGTTCCCCAGTAGTTTTTTCTGAAAGAACTGAAGTGTTTCAATCGCCCTCTAGTGTTAAAGTTAATGCAAAGGCCAGCCAAGAGGAAGACTGAAAAGATACTTAAGAAATTTATTATTACAGTGTCTTGTTAAACACTGCAAAGCTAAAAATTAAAAAGTTGATTTTTAAGAGAGCAGTGGTCTGCTTTTCTCTTTATAATGAAGGTTTTCAAACACCTTTGTTAAGGTGCTATTTTGCCCCACAGCAGCTGGATACATGAAATTATGGGGAGTTTTTTTACTCCAGCCCTATATTTCTATGCAAATTGAAAACACTGCCCAAGGAAAAGTTCTGCTTGATGCTAAAGAAGGAAATGTTTAGAATTTTAAAAGAGAAAAGAATCAATCATGGATTTCCATAGCCCAAGCTGTAAGATAAGCAAACATTAAAACTAAAGGAGAATACTGGCTTTTATAACTCACTTTATTTAAAATAAGTTGTTTATATATAAGCATAACTGAAAATTTCCTCTTTTCCTCCTCAGGCCCCACATATGAATTTTAACTTGAGTTTAACTAGCATGCAGAACAAGGAAGGCTCAGAGGGAAACCTCCTCTGAAGACATAAAGTCCTTTACCAGAAAATTAAATGAAATACTGAGCACTAATAATAAAATAAAGTTAAAATGCCAAAAAGTGAGACTTTCCTAAGAATATTAGGTACTGATAGAGGAAAGATAAATGTTCTTTAACAGATAAGCTCTCCAGATAAACTATCTAATGGCTTAAAAAAAGCAAAATACAGATCAAGGATTTAATGACTAGGAAAAAAAAAAATCACCACTACATCTGGATTGCTACTAGTGAAGGAGTCAGGGCCCAGCCTAAAGCTAGAAAGCACATAGTTCAGTGGAAATCAGTAAATCCATTATTCACGGTTGGGTTTGTTGTATGAAATACACAGCTTTTACCCTAAGCTCGTGCTGCCCAAGTTTACCGCAGAACCAGTGACAGTGTAATTGCATAAGGACGGTGCTGCTCCTGACCTAATTAATCCTGCTGAGAGATAAGGATGATGAGCTCAGTTGTAACACTGTATCAACACGTCTGCTCCACTTTCAGGACTCAGATAATCCACCTCCACGTGATAGGTATACTACTTCATAGAATCATACAATTGCCTAGGTTAGAAAGGACCTTTCAGATCATCTAGTCCAACCATCAACCTAACTCTGACAAAAAACATTGCTAAACCATATCTCTAAGCACTTTGTCTACCCGTTTTTTAAATACCACAAGGGATGGTGCCTCAACCACCTCTCTGGGCAGCCTGTTCCAATGCTTAATGACCCTTTCAGTGAAGAAATTTTTACTAGCATCCAGTCTAAACCTCCCCTGGCACAACTTGAGGCCATTTCCTCTTGTCCTATCACCTATTACTTGGGAGAAGAGACTGACCCCCATCTCTCTACAACCTGCTTTCAGGCAGTTGTAGAGAGCGATAAGGTCTCCCCTCAGCCTCCTCTTCTTCAGGCTAAACAACCCCAGCTCCCTCAGCCGCTCCTCACAAGACTTATTCTCCAGACCCCTCACCAGCTTCATTGCCCTTGTTTGGACCCGCTCCAGCACCTCAATGTCTTCTTTGTGGTGAAGGTCCCAAAACTGGACACAGTACTTGAGGCGGGGCCTCACCAGTGCCAAGTACAGGGGGACAATCACTTCCGTAGTCCTGCTGGCCACGCTGTTCCTGATACAGGCCAGGATGCTCTTGGCCTTCTTGGCCACCTGGGCACATTGCTGGCTCATATTTTGCCGGCAGTCAACCAACACCCTCAGGTCCTTTTCTGCCAGGCAGCTCTAGCCACTCTTCCCCAAGCTTGTAATGCTGCATGGGGTTGTTGTGACCCAAGTGCAGCAATAACCAAGGATTTTCTGAACGCAATGTCTGATATTACATAGGTACTACTGTCTTTGCAAGACTGGGACTTGTATTTACTACAGCCTTACAGCAGGCCTGTCACATCACTAAAACCTACGTTACATGTAGTCCAGGCCTGCAGTATCAGGAAAATCAGTAGCCTGGTTCGGAATGAGTGACCTTCTAGCTCTTAAACCAGGGAAGGAGAGGCTGGCAGGTCTCTGATGGCAACCTCCTCAAAGCACAAGAACAGTTTGCTCTACTACTCAGGAAAATAAGTATACGTAGAGGACACTGGCTTGGCTAAACAAGGAACATAGGTCTGAGCTCTAATGCAAACAGGACATTCACAAAAAATAGAAATGAGGGCAAGTTACAGAGCAGGAATACAGAAACCCTGCCTGCCAGGTAGTGTTGCTAGGAAAGCCAAAGCCCACCTAAATTTGAAACTGGCAAGCAACATCAAGGGCAACAAGAAAAGCTACATGAGCAGTGAAAGAGTAAAAGAGGAAAACATGGGCCTCCTGGGGGCCAGATGATATACTGTCAGCAGATACAAATAAGGCTGAGGTTCTTAATGTCTTCCTTGCCTCTGTCTTCATGAGGAAGGTCTCAGGCCTCTGTGTCCGGAGAGAGGGTTCAAAGAGGATAAGGACTATCAGTAGCAGAAGAGAAGAGAGTCAGGGTATCCCTTAAAAAAATCTCAACACACAGAAGTCCTTGAGACCAGGTAGGATGCATTTTAGGGTACTGAAAAGAATCAGTCAATGTGACTGCTCAATATTATGTTTGAAAGTTTGTAGAGGTTATGGTAGGTCTCCTGCAATTGGAGAAAGGCAAACCTGCCCTCAAAATGGGAAAAAGGACAATCCAGGCAACTACAGGCTGGTCAACCTCACTTTGGTACCTGGGAAAAATCACAGAATCATTGAGGTCGGAAGGAGGCTCTTGAGATCAACTAGTCCAGCTCCCTGCTCAAGCAGGGTCAGCTACAACAGGTTGCCCAGCATTGTGTCCAGTTGGGTTTTGAGTATCTCCCAAGATGGAGACTTTGCAACCTCTCTGGGCAACCCATTCTAGCGTTTGACCATGCTCACAGTGAAAAAAATTTTCTTTTTTCTTGTGTTCACATGGAATTTCATGTTTTGTGTCCATTGCCTCTTGTCCTGTCAGTGGGCAGTACTGAAAAGAGTCTGTCTCCCTCTTCTTCATTTTCCCCCCATCAGGTATTTATACACATTGGTAAGCTTTCTCGCCATTGAGCTTTCTCTTCTCCAGGCTGAATAGTCACAGCTCTCACAGCCTCTCCTCATATGAAAGATGCTCCAGTCCCTTAGTAATTTTTGTGGACTTTTGCTGGACTAGCTCCAATACATCCATACCTTTCTTTTCCTGAGAAGCCCACAACTGGGCACCGTACTCCAGACATGGCTTACCAGTGCTGAGCAGAGACAAAGGACCACCTTCCTCAACCTGCTGGAAATGCTCTTTCTAAGGCAGTCCTGAATGTTCTTGCCTGACTTTGCCACGAGGGTGCATTGCTGGCTCATGGTCAGCTTGTTGTCAACCAGGACCTCAAGGTCCTGCCTTCCAGTCAGCCCGCAGCATGTACTGGTGATGCGGGTATTCTTGGAACCCATTTCTGGGCATGTGCCGATGCTGTTGGTGAGTGGGAACAGTCAACACAAATTTACCGGTGATAAATCATACCTGACCAACTTGATTGCCTTACACAATAAAACAACTGGATTTGTAGACAATGGGAGAGCACTGGATGTCATTTACCTCAGCAAGTCTTTTAACCGTCTCTCACAGTACTCTTGTTATCCAAGTTACAACATCACAGTCTGGACAGGTGGACAACCAGATAGGTAAAAAACTGGTTGGAAGGTTGAACTCAAAGAATAGTGGTTGAGGGGTCATACTCTAAGCAGGCAGCCAGTAACAAGTACAGTACCACATGGGTCTGTCTTGCGGCTTGTCCTGTTTAAGATCTTTATCAATGACCTGAGGCAGGTGACACAGTACCCTCTCATGAAGTTTGCAGGTGACAGCAAACTAGCAGACGCAGACAATATGCTCCAGGACAGGGCAACCTATTTTGAGGGACCTAGACAGGCCAGAGGAAAGCAGTTCTGCTGAAAATTATTCACAGATCCTGGTGGACATTAGGCTAAACAGGAGCCAGAACTATGCTGTGACAGCACTGAAGGCTAAAAGCTTACTGAACTGTATCCCCAGGAGCATACACAGTAGATAATGGAAGTGATTATTCTCCTTTACTCAACACTCTACTGAATCTGGGTTTGGGCCTTCCAGTACAAGAAAGGTTCTGATAAACTTAAGTGAGTCCAGCCAAAGGCCACCAAGATGGTCAGGGAGCTAGAGCACTGGACCTGTGAGGAAAGGCTAAGGAAACTGGGCTTATTTAGCCTGCGAAGGTTTTGGGGGAACGTAATAGCAGCCTTTCAGTTCCTAAGAGAAGGTTACCAAGAATGCAGAGCCAGGCTGTTTACCAAGGTATACAGCAGAAGAACAAGAAAAAATAAACTGAAGTTGCCACAGAACATTAAGAAATATCACTGCTATGAAGTATTGGAACAGATGCCCAAGAGGTTGTGAAATCTAAACCCATGTAGACTTTCACAACCCACCTGGACAAAGTCTGAGCAACCTAGCCTGAAGTCAGCATTGATCTTGCTTCGAGCAGATGCCGCGCTAAATGATCCCTGGAGGTCCTTTCAAACCTGAGCGATTCTGCAAGCGATCTCACCTTAGAACCCTAACAACAAGGGAGACAGTGGTATAATAGATTCAATACCCTTTCTGATAGTAACACCACAAGCATCAATAGTTAGTTAATTTTGTGTGCTCACCACTCTGAAGCAACTGCATTTGTAAATGCTTTTAAAATAGTATTTGAAATGGCATTAATATCTGGCATATGCCTATACTACTGTTTCCTGTTCTCTGTTCAAGAGGAGTGCTGGCATATTTGTAGCACTGAGGAGTGTTTGCGCTGGTCACCCACAGGTTATGCGCTTAGTTAGCAGTATTTGTTTCAGGACCATTTAAATCAGTGTCCCCGCTCCCTCCGTATGCTTCTTTCAGTGCAAACATATTGATATGGGTACCAAGATGCATAAGGTCATACAGACACAAGCCTTTCATCAGGCTAGAAGCATCTTAGAAAAATTTCCATGACACAGATGGTCACCCTTGGCTTGTGTATCACCTCTATAGTGCCATTATCCTTGCCATATATGCTCCATAAGAGCCTTCATAAGCATGAAGGTTGCCAGTTGTAGAACAGTGTCAAGTATCTGACCACAACAGTCAATGATGTAACCCATATTTAATGTCATTAATCTAGATTAAAATTTGCCAGTCATGAGTAGACTTGCTGTCACAAACTCTGAGAACAGCAATAACCCAGCAGGGCCAAACCAAATTGCTGCCTGGTATGCAGAGTCTGATGTAATACTTGGCTTCGAGTTGCTCCCATGACTGGCAGTTCCACATACAGAAACAGTCACCCGCATTACACAGCTACTTTTGTTCAGCAGTTTTGTGAAAAGTGTCAAAAAATTACATGTTGTTCACATCAGTATCAGCAGTAAGCATTACATCACAGTAAGCACTCTGGATCTCTGAGGCACAGTTAAATATTTAGGGGGACAAAAGATAAATACAGTTTTAAGAACAAGAACGATGTTTATAAATATTTCATAGGAATGTCAAAGTCCCTACAGCAGAGGAGACCAGAGCTCACCAAGTACAGAAGTTTCAAAATCACTTTGCTCAGCTACATACCTTCATGACAATGCTTTATGCACATTCTCTGCATGATAATTCTGCTGCATGGGCATGCTCAGATACCACAACCAGCACATGAACCATCCTTTGGGAATCTCTGAGTGAGTACAGCATCTAGTCTGGCATCCATCCATTTTTATAACATCTCCCCCAAAGCCCATTTCCCATAAACTTTGCTGACTACCTCACAGCTGTGGGCAGACCCATTCCCCAGGGGCGTGCAGCCTGTTTCCTTTCTCTCTTTTTCCTGATGCTCCCATAATGCATTCCCATTGCATAACAGAAGTTACTGAAATGGGAGGAAAATGCCTCCGTTTTTGCTGAATAATAAACACGCAGCCAATCTCACGCAACGACCTTCCCATCACATGGTGACACACTCATGTGCCACGTTCTTACAGTACCAGAAGTCTCACCGGTCCCTTGACAGGACATTTGTGAGCACCTTGGTCAGATGACACACCTTGCCATAGAGCCTTTTTCTCTTCTTCTTCTCCTCCCTTAAAATAGAAAATTTCCATGCCAAGACTTTATTTCTTTCCACCTACTGCTACTATCTTCTCATTCATCTGAGATTCATCAGCCTCCTTTACTACGTTCCAAATTGGGTAGCTCTGAATGCTTTAACAAACAGGAATTTGTCTGAGCTTGGCTGGATTCCCTCAACTGCACCCTCATCCACCAGTTGTAGATGACTGGTACTAGCCAACTGTAAACCACTGTTCCTGAACAAGTAACAATTGTTAAAAAAAAAAACAACCCCAAAACACAGAGTTGAGTCTATGTATTGTTTGTTCTGTGCTGCTATCAAAGGAAGCACTCGCATGAAAATACAAAAGCAGGAAACATTTAAAAAGTACATTCCTTGGCACCAGCTCTTTGCCGGCTTAAGTCTTCACTGCATAGTACATCATACCAATAAATAAAAGACGCACCGTGGGCAGCTTTAAAGCAAAAATAAACAAACAGACAAAAACAAAACAAGATCCAAACCAACCAACCAA
>VXBH01001833.1:97252-114062 GCA_013400035.1 Rynchops niger
ACCACCAAACCCACCCCCCCCCCAAAAAAAAAAAAAACAAACCAAACAAGCAGAATGAAGACTAAAGCAACAAACACTTGTGACTTGCAAAAAAAGCTTAACAAAGGTCAAAGTTGCCCCCAATATTTTTATTTCAGCCATTCACTTTGAAAGACAGCCATATACAAATGTCAGTAAATGCCAAAAGGTAAAAAATAGTACTCTTATACAGCCATACTCTCCGGCTTTTCACAAATCTTCTCTTTTTTTTAATTAAAAAGATTATAATAATGAATGACAAGGAAGGACACCAGTTTTGCTACCTTACCAATTTTCTTATTCAAAACTGTTCAATACTCAATTCACCCCCGGAGTCCTCTTCCCACCATGCATGTCTCTGGAATGACCCAAACAGCACCAAATATCATAGGTGTGGCGGGTCAAAGAGCACACTTGACAATTTTTCTGTGTGAGGTCTCCCATACAGAAACTAGCTGTTAGCACATCTTGACTTTCTAGTAGGTGAACAGAACTTAGAATCACAAGCCACAAGGAAAAAAAAAAACAAAAAACGTTTTAATAACATATTTTAAGCAACGCCACTCACAACGCTAAGTTTAAATTGCATGGCAACCATTAAAAAATTAACATCAAAATAGTGAACAAAACGTACATGTCACAACATACGGCCTTCACTAACTTCTTCCTGAATGTTTCTAATATTGGTATGCACAAGGCATGTAAGAAGAACGTAGGAAATGCTGTCAGAGAAGCATATAACTTAAACATCAATTGGATAAATAAACACTATTTAGGCTAAAAATAACCCCCTGGAGACAATATAAGCCAATTGTTAGACATTATCTTTTTAAAAGTATGTCTATAAAAAAGCAAATACATTTTGAAATTAAATCCACTTTAAAAAAAGGGTATCTGAAACTACCTAGTTTTCTGTTTTCACCTTAAATTGCACAAACATTTTTAAAAGATTACAAAAATTAGTATGACCAAAAGATATACATCATTATAGGAGTTTTGCCCAGTAACTGGTATTAACATACTTATTATTATCAGTAGTGTTGTGTGACGAGTCCATCACCCTTCAGTTTGTTTAGGCTGAGAACAATCCAAAATAACTCCAGTGTCAACACTCTGTGCTTCCGTCAGAGACAGAGCCTCTACAAAGTCACGCTGTGCTTTAAGCTTACTTTCTACGCAAACTCAAACTCACTTTTCTGTAAGGATGACTTCAGGCTTTTGCAACTGCTCCCCACAAAGCTGTCATCTGTCCTGCTCCGAGCCACAGGCACCAAACCCCATTTCTGTTCTTAGCCACACACAGTTCACTCTCCATGCTCACAGCGTCTTCCCCCATTCTTACCACTGCTAGCAACGTACGGTCAAGCCTGGCTTTGTCACTGAATATCTTATCAAAATCCAAATAGATTTTATCAACCCTCAATTCAATCAAATCATTAAATCAGAAAAGGGTCTGGGACTTGCTTGATGCAGCCCACTTAGAAAAAGAAGTCTCCTGGTCAGTTACTTTGGGGAATCTCTCCATGACCCTTTGAAACCCACTACTGAGAGCAAATGAGAGGAAATACAATAGGCTTTCCATCTCTCCCATCCTAAGCTCTATATAGCAATAATGCATTTATGCCATATTTTTCCCATTAACAGTACTGCTTTGTGTTCTCTGTCCTCATATGTTGCAAACCAAATCCTAACTGACCGCTTGTTTCCTAATTCCCGTTTTCCTTCTTAAACATGTGTGGAATGAGGACAGGAGAGATTCTGCAATACTAGGTCAATTAATGTCTAAGTCAGCCTGAGGGCAATATAGAGGCAGGCGGTGAGGGAACTGGCAGGATGGAAAAGATAAAACAGCTGAGTAGCATAGTCAAGAACAGCACAGGGCGGAGAACAAGCTAACAGCCTCCCAGTACCGCAATGGTAGGAACTCAAAGGGGAAGAGCGATCAATTAGCTTGATAGAAGGGAAAGAACTAGGATTAATGGCTATTCTTGTTACTTACCAACTTTTTTTCAAAAGCACTGAACTTTCAGCCCAAAGAACAGACTTGGCAAAAAACCTTAGCGATGACTTCTACAATCCATAATGATGCACTATACAAAAAGTCTAGAGTACATAAGGAAAAGACTTCTGACTTCTGCTTGGGGGGAACCTAGCTGAGTAACAGAGCTATCCCTTTGAAAATGATGTGGAGGAGATCAGGGCTACTAGCAAGGAAAGTCGTGTAATTCCTGAAATTCCCACTTACGTCCAACATGGAGCTACAGACATGCGACCTAATTTCACTCTCCTGCACTGAAGGAAATTCTTCAGGGATTATAAGGGCAATAATTTTATGCAAAGCAATAAAAAGAAAGAAAGAATCCACTGATAATGAAAGTTTTTGTACTCTAATAAGTTCATTTTCTTGGTTCCTTAAGACAAACACACCTAACCATACATAGCCTCTCTGGAGCTGAGCAGCAGGAGCGTGGTGGGCAGAGCAGACATGAACAGCTGGGTCAAGAATTTAAATACAGCAGCTGAAAAATCAGAGTTCAAAGTGGGCCTGAATTGACTGTACAGACAGTGTCCAGAAGAAAATGCTTAAGGTCTGACAATAGAAAAACTGAAAACTACTGCTTTAAGAAATTCAATTTAGTTCACAGTTGTCCAATAGGCTAGCATATGAACACATACATATCACTATTAAAAATGAGGCCTCTCCTTTTCATCACAGTGATGCAGACAATACGCTGCATGCAACGGAACGTGTACCATGGGCCACCTCAGACCAGAGAAAAGCACCCCCCAGTTGCATTTAGAGGCAGCCATGCTCAAGAACTGCTGTATGGAAGGCATCCAGGGACCACAGCTCTGCAGGAGGTTGGTGACAAGCAATAGGGACAACAAGCTAAGAAAGAGCAGAAAATGGTGCTCCATCAGTGACATATTCCTCCAGTGACAAATGAGTAAGAGACAGCCTCACCCTACCATTCATAAGGAGATAAGGTTATACACGTCACTAAAGAGTTAAGTGAAAGTTTTTCTCCATATTAAAAAAAATTAAAAATCTACCTGTGGGAGAGGACCACAAATCTGATATCCCAAGGGAGAAGCAGTAATAAGAAAACATGTTTTCCTGGTGACAGTGGTAGCACCAAAGAGAACCTCTTAAGTTATTTAACGATGGGGGCAAATATTCTAGGTGCAAGCAACCTGAGAAGAGCTACTGAATAGCTCTTAACAATATCTCCAGGAGAAATAATTTTCCTTTGCCCATAAGTAATTTACCTTTTGCCAGTGGGGTGCTCTCATATATGGAGATTTAAGTTTATGACACATTAAAGCTTAGCTATATCATATTACTTAGCAACTTACAGGACAGGATAATTTAGAACTCTGCCTCGAGGTCTCAGAATCCAGTTTAAAACAGAAACCCCTGTAAACAAAATTACCCTGACGTGGCCAAAGGCCAACCCCGAGGCTGCTGCCCAGAAGAACTTTCTTTTCCTCACGCCACCTTAGCAGGACTTCTAATAATGTTCCTGAAGACCTGATCTAACATCATCCGTTTAATTGGACAAGCTCTTCGTGTGACAAAGAAGAGAGACCAATGCCAAGAAGTCACTCAAATCAGACAGGAACAAGGTGTTGGTCCAACTGTGGAACATCCCAGCACTTTACACACTTCTTATAAGTATGCGCCTTTGACACAACCAGGTCATCAAGTTATTTCTGCAAGACAGCCAAATAAATTAACTACATCTGTTTTTCTCACCTTGCTTGTCTGATCTCATTTTGAAGAAACTTTCTGCCTATATTTGTACAGTATGTCCCAGGCTGTCCTGTCTGCACCTCACTCTGCTGGGTGCAGTCGAAAGAATTTGGGAGCAATAACCATGCTCACAGTCCAAAACAGTTAGGGCTTACAGTGCTTGACGGACATTTTAAAATAAAAAAAATCACATTAAGTGGTGGTTTTAAGATATAACTGAAGACTGTCTCCACTAATCATCTAGGTCTGATTTCTCTACCAAGTTGTTTGCTACAATAGCTTTTGCAATACGCTGCATCTAATTTTGAATGGTAAGTAGCAGTATTTCACTCTGCTTCAACACCACATGCTAGCAAGGCATTCAATCATTTTATTTTAACAACAGATTTATTGTTCAGATACTAGAAATTCAAGTCTGACAAGCTTTTTAATATGCGTAAGTCTATTTCATAGGAAGTAAAAAGCACGTTTGCCGTTCTGCTCAGCATGACAGAGTCCTATATTCTTAGCAGAATGGACACCTTTGAAAAGAAAATCCTTACGTTACAGTAAAGGGTATATGAAATCCCATAGCTGACACTGATCAGCAAGGTGAAGAAAGTGAGGTAATTTCTAGACCTCCATTAGAGATGGGATACTAATTTTTCAATCTGCTGTGACACTGATTTCAGTAACATAATGGAAAGGAGAGAAAATTGCATATTACCAAGCATGCAAGAAAAAAGTTTGAAAGATCCTATTTATCTTCTCTCTCAGAGGGATGTGGATTCTTTTGTACTCCTTGATGATGTGAATCACAGTTTAGCATCCTGGGAATCAAGCCTATGCCCATCTACCAGTGTAATATGATCGTTTAGCACAATTACCGTATGATATTTCAACACTGCCATGGACTTGGACCAGATTTGAAATGTAAATATTTGCCAAACAGTACATCCTAGCACTCAGTCCTACATAATGGTGTAACTTAAGACACTCACTTGATGTGCTTTCTCTTCTGGAGGAAGAGTTAAGGCTGCTGTGGGAATTCTCACTTTCATAACATAAGGCAGTTTAAACATTGTAAATAATGTTACATTAATTTCTGCAGTGTCAAATTCTAAAGGGGTGGAAACAAGATGAAAGAGCTCAAAATATAGGAATCATTTCAAGTGGCACACAGATGAACAGAAAGAAAACTTCTGGAACAAATAACCACTTCGAACTCCCCCAGCTATCTTTTCCCTGGTGTACTCCATCACCCAAGAAGAGAACCCAGCTTTCCTAGGACCCAGGAATCAACAGAGTACCATGCAGTATGATTCAGAGCATGGCACACACGCAAAAAGTAATCAAAAAATTATTGCAAGATGTAAACACACAGCAGCCTTACAGGAGACATGTTCTATGCCTAAGCTGAAGCTTTTTATAACTGTCTTAAATTCTACAGCATGAAGTTTCATACGTTCTTCGTCTTACATGCTGTAACATTCTGTCTCACCTACTACAAATACAGATGTTACCTATATCAATGTCTAACACCCCCAACTATCTCCTCATTCTTTTTTTTGCAACAGAAATATCCAGAAGCTATGTCCAATAGCAAATGCACATATTTTAAGCTAGTTGTACACCTCCTATTAATACATCTTATTACTAATTTTTTTCTCTCAGAAACATACAGGTCCTACAAGTGAAATTTTCCACAGCAGTTAGACAACACATCTACTGCCTTGACACTGAAAAATCCCTCTCAGTATATTTCTCAGTTGACCCTTACATACAGAGCATCCCAAGGTCAATGCATCTTTGCCACATCCCCAAGACTGAGTCATTGTGTGGCATCACCCGTAATGATAATTTACACAAGAGTAAAGAAAAGCTCCAGCAGTTCTTTTTCTTAGCCTCACCTACCATTTGCCTTTCCCAACTGCAGTGTGTGTTTTTTCCTTCACAGACTGTAACCTCTCATCACTTATCCCAAAATGGGTGATGTTCTTTGCCTGCAGTTGTCTTTACAACTTTTACACAAGCAGCACAGAGGTATGCAACAGTCCTTGGCAAGCCAAGTGCATGAGTGGACTATTATCTCTCTGCTGCTCCCGCTTCTAGGACCTACCAAACTGCACCCCTTGCAGCCTTTGGCAGAACCTGTGGCATTCAGCAGAAAGGTGGCTCTCACCTTTCCGTTCCCTGAAGGGCCAGAATTTGCTTCCTCTACTATGTCAGGAACATCATAAAAGGTAGGCAGTGCCACATTTTCCACTCACTTCTTAGCCAAGGCTAAATCCCTGAAGAATGTAGGGAATGAAAAAACACAAAGCAATAGGCCCGCAGCTGCACTAGGGCAGCAAATGCAAGGGTAACGTTGGGGGCCTCCAAAATAAGTCTGTTTTTCCAAGCCTGTTTATAAAATACCGCTTGCATAGAAGGACAAAACTTGTATAGACTAATGAAAGTGCTATCACAGTAGGAATCCTGTTCGGTTCTTCCCTGCTTCCTTCCCTTCAAATGTCAGAGACAGGTAAGAAAACAGAGGAAGAAGAATATTTGCATATAATGAAGAGAATTACCGTCCTCCTCTTACATTTCCTTGGGTACCTACAGCAGCGCTTGGAGAGAACCCCAACAACCACCACGTTACTCTGGACTCTCTCAGCATTTTTGGCAAGAAAATAACAGATCACAGGAAGGTTTCAGAAGGGCTCTGTGTTGGCCCAATTAATCTCCTCTCAGTGTCGACGTGAGCAGCATTAAAGATCAGATTGACTGACTCCCAGTACCCTTCAGAGAAATCTTACTTACTTGAGATAACTGGATGTATACCAATAGAAAAGTCGCAGACCAAACCTGGAGAAATCAAGAAGACCAAAGTGAACTTCATTGCCTTTTGGACCCACCTCCAATCACAAACATAATTGCCTCAAGAGGACAGAGAGGAGGGATTGTTGGGGGGGGGGGAACCAAACAACAGGAAAAGGTATGTCAAATCTCACGTGCTTCTGAAGTCTAAACACTGGTCTCAAGGGCATTACATACTGATTTCATCTGGACTCAAATTTAACTAATGACAATAGGCAAAATTTTAAAACAGACTCACAGAAACTAAAGGGAAAACAGAAATTAAGGGGAAAAGCAAAACTTGTGCGTCAATTAAATCAGAAATACTAATCAGAAAAATCCAATGCTTCTTCCCCTTTTTTCAGGTCCCCATCATCACCAAGACACCCGATGACCTGTTTACAGCAGCAAGAACAGAAATTAAGCAAGACCTTTCCTGCTGAACTCTCCTGCACCGGTCCCACATTCTGACTGGTCTCATCTTTGCTTCTAGTCCAACAAATCACTGCTGGAGTGAAAACCACACAAAACCAAACAAGCATCCCACTTTTTCAAATTCATACTGATACTTTCAGGGCTGTAACAGCACCACCCCAATGTCAGAAGGATGCTATAAAATTAGCAAAATGACAAGTGTGAGATGAGGACTTCCTCCAACCACATGGAGGAGAGACACAGAACAGGACCATCTCCAATGTTTAAAACCCCATAAAAATTCTTACAGCTGCATACAAAAAGTACAGATTGATTATTTAAAAAAGGTGATTATTCACCAAACTTAGTGAACAGAAATGCTTCTATTATTCCATTGTTGTTCATGGGTTTTAAATTAATGCGTTCTCTCAGGCTGCCTCGCTGTACCATGTAAGATTCTGAAACAGAGAGAGACTCTGTTTCCAGAGTCTAGAAGCCATAAAAAGTACTAAAGCATACCTATGAAAAAATAATTAATTTCTAAATGTTTTCAGAAGTCGAATATAAGGCATTTTTTAAAGATGGGTAAGAAAACGCAAATTCAAGAATGGCGTTTTCATGACTAACTACTGCCCCTTTCAGAAAAGTAAACATGGAATTAATTAGCTGCCTTCACCTTCAATCTTTTCACATTCAGTTTTAAGAAATAATTTACCTCAAATTAACCACCGCCTTTGCTGCCAAGAGAAGGTCGTCTTGATTTCACAGTTCACACACTACACCTGCTGCAGCACATGGGCACCTCAACATATCATACACATCAGTTCTACACATCTTCCATAGAGTGAACTAAGACTATATGAACACTGGTTCATCGCTGATGTCAGGCTCTACGTCAAGCACATGCAGGCAACTAACCAACCAAACCAGCTCCCTAGAGACACAAGAGACAACTTTATTTCAGCAACTGAATTAATCATATTGAAGTCAAATGGATAAATATAAAAAAGATAAATATAAAAATATAAAAATAATTTCGAGAATTAATGCAAGTTTCCCATGCTTCCACTGCATAGATCTTGGCTACTTAGTCACACTGATGCCACATACAGTATGCTGTCAACTACATTTAAAGATTAACTTCATTCAAACTCAAAGAAACAAGAATCTTTTGACAGACCAGAACTGATGAGACAAAAATTCACAGGCAGATGCAACTGAAGAGCTCGGTTCACACCCTCCAAGATTCACTACATGAGTCAGATAGGTACAAGGCTGTTGCAACAAATGATGATGCAAGGAACAGACACCCTGCGAATCCTTCAGAAACTTGCATCTTTCACCATGTTGTCTACATGGTTGGGGAACTGTACTTAACAGCCAGGTAATCTGTCCGATCCACCGTTCACAGCAGGAGGAGGTCAGGAGCCAGGGCTGCCTTCCAAACCAGAAGTCCTATAACACAGAATCATAGAATAGTTTGGGTTGGAAGGGACCTTTAAAGGTCATCTAGTCCAACCCCCCTGCCATGAGCAGGGGCAAACATGAGGGATAGCAAAACCTAGGGGGGAAAAAAAAAAAAAAAAAAAGTAGATCTTTTATGTTCTAGAAAGCTCATTGATTGGTAGGCACTTACCTCCTGATAACCGTTAGGTACATCACCACACTTGGTCCTCTAAAATAAAGCATGCTCCTCTTTCAGTTCCTCAAACCATGTCCCAAGGGCAAGCAAAGTCTGTTTGCTTTTGTAAATGGGCGTCTTGGACTAACGCCATGAGCACCAGGTAAATATCTACTTCGGCTGTCATAGACAGTTTCAAGTTTGCTGTGGGGGTATTTTGTCCCTGAAGCGTGGGATGAGTGTATTTTATTAATAAAATTAAAACCTACATCTCCAACCATTTCCACATCTTTGAAACAGTAACAGGGCTGCCTAGTGATCCAAGCAGAAACAGCCTGATAGCTTTCTTCTTCTACTGACTTCAGAGCAAAGAATGTAACCTCTCAGTGCCTCTTAAGAGCTAAGGAGAGAGATGCCTTAGCAAGTCCAAAAAAGAAAAGTGCCTCAGGAAGATTTTTCAGAAGTGACTTTCAAGTTTAAAAAAGAGGACTTAAATGCTACTTCCTAAAGCATGAAGAAAGGTCGAGATTCCTGCATGAAGCAACATTTCTCTCTAAAGCTCTTTAAAAAGCAGTTCAGAAAAAAAAAAGCTGCACATGACTCGAACTAGTTTTATCTCCCCTGATGTGATTTAGTGTAAAAACAGTGAGGAAGAAATGAACTACAGGCAGCAAAATAGAATGTGCGGTTCTCTTACCATAGAATGAACTTCCTCAGCTCTTCAAGGAGGAATTGATGGAAAATAAAATGAGAAGGAAGGGTTGAAGATGGAGACTACATAGCTGTGAAAATCAAACTAGAATGAGACACAACCAGGACTCTTTTGCTTTCGTAAAAGAAAGCAAGACGTAATAGATTGTCTGGGGGTCTGTGGAGAGTAGGGAACTTCAACGGGTGGAGTAACAAAAGGAAAGCCTAAGAGCACAAAAGAGAAAGGACCTAATGAAGATGGATTTTTCAAGGAAAACTGACTGCTTTAAAAAAGTTGTCTTGAGAAACTGGTTTAAGAAAAAACAGAATTAAAAGGGCAGAGTTTCTTGTAGAACTCTTGGGAGATATTTTGTGGTGACCATGCCACCAGGAAAGGGTGGGACAACATGGAACTTGGAAAATTGAAAGCCACGCAGATGGATTTCCACATTGGTGTGGGAACTTTAAACTCTCTGTCCTCATTTCCTCCTCCTGGTTCTCCCTAGAAGAACCCTTCTCTGCTTCACAGTCCTTTTCAGTTCTACACATCTTCCATAGAGTGAACTAAGACTATATGAACACTGGTTCATCGTTGATGGCAGGCTCTACGTCAGCCTTGTACCCCAAATGCCTTCTACATTTGGAGTACAGAACACTTCTAAAATCTCCTGTTCATAATGAATTATCTTCCTCTCTTTCATATCCCTCTACGGATCACTGGTCCAAGCAATTACTTTTACCATGGCTTTCTTATCCTAATCTAAGACCACATTCACCTGAAATACTGTACTGGGCCTTTCCCATTACCCACCTGAAACAGGAGAATCTTCATAGCGTAGGATCCAGCCCCTCTTCCATCTCAAGTGGTTGTGAGGAGAGTAAGTTGGAAATATTTCTAGAGTTGCAGTTCTCCTCCCTTGCTCTTCTTTTACAGCACCAAATAGCTCAGCAATAGGTGTCTACACAATTTATAAGCTCCTCATAGCTGCTTCTGCTGCTATCAGTAGTGTCCCTGGTGCTATGAAACGCAAAAGTCTCGCCTGTCCTGACACTTTCTCCATTACTGGGAAACAGATCAGCAAGAGCCTTTTTCACGCTCAGAGTCACTGTTACTTGGCAAAACTTTGTGAGACAGTGCAGCGGCACCAGAGAGATCCAAACACTATATTGTATGAAAAAGAATCGCTTTATTAATATTTGGAAGGTCTCCTTTACAGGCTTTTAAGCCAGCCATTTAGTATTTAGTTTACAAGGAGGCACGCTCCTGTCTGCTTGTTAGTTCATGTCTCTTCTATTGCCAGAGCCATTGTCCCATTCCCTTGATGGTATTTTGTCCACGTACATATAAATACATATAAACAATAACCTGCACACTGTCCTCAAGTGGAAACAACATGCTAGACATTCTTAAAACACTGCTTTCAATCCTTCGTAACTTCAGTTGCACTTTCTTCAAACAAGGGCAATCAACAATCTTCATTCACATAAGGTTACGGTCTTAACACAAAATGCAATGCAAAGGTGAGTTTGGGGTAAGTACCTATTTAAGAACTCAAAGAACTGTTCAAAATAAAGACAGCTGAACATCCTGGCAGAACCACCTTACGCTGAACTGTATGCAGCGTTATGGGTAAAAAACAACGACACAGAGAAAGGAAAACACGCTTTCAAAGGCATTCTGGATTTATTTAATCTTTAGAAATGAGCAAATCCAAACAGAACGTCTCCTTGCCTGCGCTCAATATGAGTTTGGAGTATGGCTATAATCACCATAAAAAGAGTGTTTGTCAACATATTGTGATAAGGCACTTGAAGAGACAACATTCACTACCAAATTGCAAAAGCCTAGGAACTGGGGCTAGTAACGCTAGAGCACGCAGTGTTGTCTCTCAGGCTTTGACCCCCTATAGCCATATTAATTTGGATATTAGTAATGATTACCTAGAGGTTACAGAGAACAGTGCAACCCCTGAATACAGATAAAACTACCAATCAGAAAGTGCTACTTGTCTAGCTTCATCACAACATTTTCTTTCCTACGAGTCCTTCCCACCAGTGTCCTAAACCCAGGATTCCTTCAACTTCATGCCCTGCCTCCCTCAATCCTTCAGGCCAAATCACTTTAATTAGGAATCAGCTTGGAGGACATCAAATACAGGAGAGCTCACAGAGCCCTCTACGCCCTAGGATTTGAGGTCATCGCTGTTCCCTAGGACAGAGTCACGAGATTTTGAGCTCAGACTCCTTCAAATCAGCTCTCTATTCAGTGTACCACCTCATCCTTCCTTTTCAGACCTTCCTCCCAGGGGAGGGCCGCAGACTTCCTCTCCCTTAGCCTACCGCCTTCTCCAGACTCCTGCCTTTTCGCTTACTTCCCCTGAGCTCCTTCTTCAGTCTAGCCCTGCCTCCTTCCCAGACATGTCACATAAGGATAATACAGCTCTTGTGGTCCTACGCCTGCGTGAGGTTGATATACTCCATCACATCCTTATTATGAGTATACACAGACCACTCCAAGCAATTGCAAATCGGTGAAGACTGTCCACAGCACAGGCAGTTCTACTTTAACAATATCAGCGTAGAAACTAAAGCTCAGTTCACACAGTTCACCCGATCCTAGAGACATGCAGTGACTTGGCCTCAGAAATATAAATGGCTTTCCACTAGTTAATGCAGTTTATTTCCTTTTCTTGCATTTGTGAAAGGGATCATGGAAATAAACACCCTAGCTATTAGTCATTTCCACCTTCAGAAATACCAGGCATTAGACCAGCAGGACAGAGTTTGCATTAGAAAGGAGAACTCTGACAGCAAAAGAAAAAAGTGCTTTCAAAAGAACTTAAATAAGAAAAATTTTTCTGTTACGTCTTTTGAAACAAAGATTAACGCAAACCCAAATATTTTAAACCGACGTTATTCCTTCAGGGTTATCATAATATCCCAGCATCATACTCACACCACTGCAAAGAAATGCTAAGCTTAATTAATACCTTTGTCCACTAAATCATAAACATATGCTCCAATAAGACTTTAAGTCCGCCTCATCTGCCTGGAGCTATCCCCATAAGGCTGTCTCATGCCTTATACTACAAACGCTAGCCCTCAAGGTTTACTTTTGATAGCAATGAGTGCGAGAGCTTGGAATATCAGAAGAAACAGTTTACTAGAGCCTGAAGAGGAAGTGCTTTCAAAAGCAGGCCTAGAAGGAAAGGTGAGGTAGGGGTTGAAAGACAGCTGAAGCACAGTGCCGTCTAACTGTGGCAACAGGTAACTCGGAGAGACACATGACTTTCCCAGAAACACCTGTGCAATGAGGAAACCATCCAACATCGTTCACTGGAGAACAGTGTCCTGCCTCATTACAAACACACCCCAGAAAGTATGTCACGGAACCAGAGGAAGTGACCCATGAGACCAAACTGATGGGTTTTTTCTTCCCCAGAAAACATAGTGCTGACATTCAGAAATGCAAGTTTCATCTGAGAGAGGCTACAAGGAGCAGCAGAAACAGGCTTTGGAAGTCAGCTTTAGGAGGCCAGAAGAGACGGAGAGGAAGGACAGAGTGCACTAGTGATAGCTCTTCTGTGTCCAATAGAGCATCTTGTTACACGTGAGCAAAATATACAAAAATTTTTATCTTCCAAATGAGCACTTCTCAAAATTAAATTCTAGCGTGCATTGTACTGAGTGACGAAAAGGCGGTTCCTCAGCACATCCTTACTCCACCACAATTTCACTGCCATGTAGAAAGGAAAAGACAAAGACCTATTTCTGATCCTCTCCCATTCTCTGGGTAGTGCTAAGCTGGCCCTACCAGGTTTGACTCAACCCTAAGGTCCATTAACAACCATGTCACAACTGAGGAAGCGCTCTGCTAATCCTGACACGTTTAATCTATTTCATACGGACTCAAAGAAGGTAACCCTCGGGTAAGAACCTGATCATGCACTGTCTTTGCCCAAGCTCAGCACCATGTTCCAGTCATCACAATTTCTACAAGAATTTTGAAGGAACACAGCTTGGCCTATTCCAGAAAGCATCTTTAAGTGATCTTACACGAAAAAGGCGCTTTGTCCATTGAGAATCACTAATGGAAAGCAAGTTTTCAGATATATAAAGTATCTTCAGCCCCCTGCCCCACCCTGACACAAACACCTTTCCAGCATAAGCCCTGAGCATAGTAAGAAAAATTTATTTATTTTTTTTTTTAATTCCTTTACTAAGTATGAAGTGTTCTAATTCCACTTTTTGTCTGTCCTACATAGGGTCGGCTATGAGGGCACAACAGGGCTTTGTCCACTTCCACCTTGAAAACCTGTGAGGACAGACATTGCACAGCCCGTCTGGGCAACCTGTTCCAACACTTGACTGTCCTCATAGCAGAAAAGGTTTTCATTATATCTGGCTTGAACTTCTTTTTTCAACTTACATAGAATCACAGAATGTGTTGGGTTGGAAGGGGCCTTTAAAGGTCATCTAGTCCAACCCCCCTGCAGTAAGCAGGGACATCTTCAATTAGATCAGGTNCCCTCAGATCATCTTCATAGCCCTCCTCTGGACCCGCTCCAACAGGTCCATATCCTTCTTGTGCTGAGGGCTCCAACAACATTTGTTGTCCCTCATCCAACCACCACGTACCAATGTCAAAAGCCTAGCTCTGTCTTCTTGATAACCTCCTCTTAAGTACTAGAAGGTTACTATAGGTCCCATCAAAGTCTTCTCTTCTCCAGGCTGACAACCCCAGTTCCCTCAGCATATTATTCTCATACTGTATCAGGGCCCCGAGCACAGTGAAAAGCCTTTAAAGGCTCAGGGGCTCTGTTTGAGCTCTGCCTTTGGCCTTCAGTCCCTGCAAAAGCTATGCTGTAGGTGTGCCTGTCTCCAGCCATGCTTGTATATGGTCACAAACCCTGTTGATTCAGGCCCTGACACACGGTATGACTTCCTCACTCGACGTCAGACCTGCTACATCACTGTGGACCAGCTCTGTGATAACTGGACTGTGTCTGACCCCAATTACCATCACTGGGCCTGATCCTGACCTGCTGATTCACTTCTCAACTTGATCTTGGACCTGCCTTAGCACCACAAACCTGCCTGGCAATCTAGACTCTTGCTTGGCACTGGCTGCCTGACTCAGTACCACAGGATGGGACCCTGGCTGGTAGGGTACCCGCCTTGCCAGGTGGGTTACCACGCTCGGCTCCCAGCTCCCCATTTCTTACCCAGGACCGTGTGCTCCGGACCCCAGCAGTCACAGCAGCCCTCCAATGGAGTAGCCACACCTTTCTTGTCTCCAAGAGCAGGAAACTGGATGCAGTATTCTAGACTCTGTCTAACCAATGCTAAGTACAGGGAGATAATCACTTCCTTTGGTATACTGGTTGCAGTCTTATTTCATATGGCCCTGCATATTGTTGGCTGCCTTTGCTTCAGGGCACACTGCTGGCTCGTGCCCAACTTTTTTAAAGCATTCTCGTCTCTTTTTATGCATAAATAAATGTAGCGACATTCTTGCAATATAGAAAACTAATGGGGCATCAGTCACTTGCAAATACCACAGTACTGAAACACAACAAAAGTGAAAAACTGAGATGGGTTTTCAAGTGTCAAACCCAAGCGCAACAGGAATGTTAATGTACTGCTTCTAAAACAAGCAGACTCTTCTGGTCAAAGCCCAACCAACCCTATACCAGCTCTCTCTGGGTAATACTGAGATAAAGTCTTGGATTCTCTAGTGCAAACTGCTAGTTTCACATGTGCCACAAATATGAAAGTAACACCTCCAAGCACTGCACAGCTTTAGTATTTTTTTTGCTACTTCCTTTTGTGCTGTTCCCATGTTTCACTTCTTCATTGCAATGTTTTAGTTTGTGCATTTGGGAAGAGAGGGGTTAAACAAAAAAAAAACCAACACAGTTCTGTTGGGAATATCCTCACAGACAGGCTGAGGCTTGGCCTGCTTTGGAAGAAAGTAACTTTAAAAAGCAAGGAAAGCAGACTGTGGGATATGCATCTCTGCTGGCTATTTTCTGTTAAAATTCCCACAATAACTAAGATAACACTGACATTCCCAGTTAACCCTCTAACCCCCTTTAAGACACATGAACAGGATCATTCTAACCTCAGAGCTTTGTCTGAATAATGCAAATGATTATGTTGCATTAGTTATTTTCTGACCCCAACGTTTTCTCACACAGCTTTATTAATGAGAATTAGTTTTAAAGGAAGTGTAGATGCCTAAAACCAAATTTTCCATAAATTCCACAGCCCCATTATAGAAAAGGCCTTGTCTGTAGGATTTGCAATTTGAACAGCACAGGTCTAAAAATGCGAAAGGTAGAGATATGGAGGCAGAAGCTACATTAGCTCCACCAGTTTCCATTCTCGGAGCTCACCAAAAACGCAAAATGGAAGCAAAAGCCATAGAACTATAAGGACTGACTTTTTTTCCTTGGTGTTATCAACCACGCGCACATCACACTGATAATTTATCTTTTGATATTTTTTAAATTATTGAGTGCTAACTTGGCTGCTCTCCTGATGTAACTCATATGAATGCATTTCTTCAGTGGCTATTATCCTTTGCGATTATACGCTCTGGCTATAAAGAATTTCATCTATCAACTTAAACAAACCATTAAAACTACCTGTGGTACCCGTTACTAAGAACTTTCCTACAGCAATACGTTAAGTTTTGGCATCCGCAGGTGAAGTTTAGGCATATCTAGAGGTAACAGCACAAACAAGTCCCATGATTTGATTCTCATGCCTGTTCTGGAGATTATCAAATTTTTTCCTAGTCACATCCCAGGTGACTTACCCCAAAGCCTTAAAGTAAGTTCAGTGCAGTCAGGTAGGAAAACCCATTCCTAGCCCTGTGGTTCAAACCACAAAACTACAGAGAGTAAAAGCACAGAACAAAAGAGCTGATAAAAGGACTAAATAAAGAAAGGCAGCTTTATTCACCCTTGTAGTCTGGTTTTCCCCCCAACTCAGCATCCCCATACCTCTCCTCTCTGCCCACCAGCAATCTCTGGAGCTGAAGGCCTTTTCGAGAGGGGCAGAGCTCACGGAGCTCCCACCTCCCATCAGGAGCACCGTGACAAGCAGATATCCAAGATTCAGCAAGAAAAGTTTCCAAAAGTTTGACGGCGAAACGGCAAAGCTGGAGCCAAGCTTTACGTAAGAAGGGGGAAGGCAGGCACCCTTGGCACCACCGAAAAGAGCTGTCAGCCCACCCGCCAGCCGTGGGATTGCTCCCCCACCGCCCCCGGGACCGCAGCCTCCCGCCTGCCAGCCGGGCTTCCCTCCCGCAGCCTCACGCGTTCTCCGTCCCCCGCGGGGGCTTCTCCGCGCTCCCGCCCACCCACCCACCCGAGGCTCGGCCCGGCTCGGCTCTACGCCCTGCTACAGCCTCGGGGGGTGTGCAAGGGGAGAAGAAAGGAAGCCCCCCCGCCTGCCAGCAGCGCTGTTGCAGGCGTATTTCCCCC
>VXBH01001833.1:114097-182125 GCA_013400035.1 Rynchops niger
TGCCGTCTCCCAAGGCCGGGAAAGCACCCACAACTTTCCACCGCCCCCCGCGGCGCCGGGTCTCACCCGCGCGTCCCTGGGCCGGGCCGGGCCGGATAGGGCCGAGTGGTTGGGAGAGCAGTAGGAGCACGGCAGGACACGGATCCAGCTCCTGCCAGCGGAAACGGGAGGAGGGGCTCGAACCGGCGCTACCGAGCGGGGAGGAGCTGGGGGCGCTGCCCAGGGGAGGCTCCAGCGCCGCGGAGGAGGGGAGGGAGGGCCGCCGGCCCAGTCCTCCAGCGCGCCTCGCGCCGCCCGGTGCGTGAGGCCGCCGCCATCCCGCGCCGGACCCGCTTTCTGAGGGCTTTGCCAAGAAGCCTGCTCGTCCGGGGCCCGCCCCGCTCCCTTGTGCCGCCCGCGCACCCCACGGGAGCCCCCCGGAACCCCAGGGGCATCCCTCGCTTGCGCCTTCCCAGAGTTGGCGGGCTGCGCCGGGGCTGACCGCCCTCCTCAGCTGCCTTCCCTGCCGAGAGGGGCCGTGTTGAGCGCCTCGCTGGGCTCAGGCAGGCAGGGCCGGTAGCCACGTTAAGCTGTGAGGCGGCAGGAGGCTGGGATGAATGTTAAGGCACTGGCGGCTAGACCGCTGCCGCAAACGGCAAACCCGTGGCTAAACTGCTCGTCAGTCCCAAGCCCACGAGTGCCAGTATATTGCTGTGGCTCGTGGCACAGCGGGTAAGCTTGCCTGAATGTTCGCCTGAGCTCTCTGCCCTGGCGGGAGGAGGCTGCAGTCTGCATGGCAGGTTATCTTGTGTCGCTAGGTGGGAGAGGGCCGTGAGGGACATCCTCTGAGATGCTGCAGAAAGTCCCCACCTGCCTTCCCCTGGGTATGGGTGGAAGTGCAACAAAAAGTTAACCAACTTCAGACACTGACTCCAGCAGAAGTGTCTCTCGAATCTGGGAGAAGTGGCCTAGAATCGGGTCAGAGATACCTACATGAACAGACCAGTGCAGGTATGGACACGGGCCTCCTGGGGGGGAACTGTATTTTACAGTGTATGAAGAGCAATTCAAGGCTATTCCGTAAATATCGCTGCGTAAGGAAGATCTGTTTCAGATTCCTGCGTCCCCTGTGTATTCACATTTCCTTCTCTGGTGCTGCTGTTGTTGTCATGCTTCTCAATTCAAGGGCACGTTCATATCAAATACATTCTCTCATACCTTCCATTCTGTCCTATGTGGGTTTTTACAAACTGCTCGGTTCAAAAGACTTTAAGCGTCCTGGTGGTAGTGCTGCCAACAACACAACCGCCACCTGCCGCATGTTTGTTCCTCTCTCCCTCAGAAGAGAAGCATGTACAGCAGCTTTCTGTTCTTCTTTTATTTATGTACAAAAGTAAACAACGTTGCTATGTGTTTACCTTAAAGCAAGCAATGGAGGAAATCTGTCTTGCAATGCACCAGGAGACAGAGATACCAGTGGAGAGAATTTCATTTGGTTCTTTGGTTCTAGGCTCCAAAAAAGGTCCACCTCCCAGATGCTGTAGCTCTAATGTAGTAACTAACTCCATTGTACCTGAGGACTGAAGGATTGGCGTTCCAGAATTGTTGTCAATCTTTAAATAACTCAGGCTCAAACTTTGGAGATAAAGAACCACTTCCTCAAAGATGAGCGGTGCATGAAGCCAGTAGACAACGAGGACAAGTTGGACAGTTTGGGCAGTGGTGTTACTGTTGGTTGGTTGGTTGGTTGTTTTAACAGAGACAGCATGGTGTTGTGTTCTTTACCTGTTGGCATAAGCACAAGCAGCTTTATACCCAGGTATATGGGATTTCTGTAGTTCAAGTCAAAGTGAAAGATGAATAGGTGAAACCGAGTCATCATTTGGAGTCTACCTTGGAAAGAAGGTAAAAAATGCTTGGAAAGAAGATAAAAAATATATGGGAGCTTTGTATGAACGAGACAATCACTTAGGGAGGAGTATGAGGATCACTCTGAAACTGGGGACGGGACTTGCCGATACTGCAGATGTGCTTTCTACCAAGGAGAATGGACTAGGCTGCAAATCTCTTCTCAATATACTAGTAAGCTTAGGAAAGTTATCTCATTAGACTTTTGTTTCAGCTTCAACTAGCTGTCTTCGACGTGTGACCAAATCTAACATGGAGGCGCTCTGATGTTTTCCATACAATGAGGAACGGAAAGAGTTTGCAGCTCTTCAGTTGAACCTATGGCATCTGACCAGCAAACCTAAAGGCTGCATACAGTTTTTGAAAACAGCTTTGCACAGCTGCGTTTCAGACATCTAGAAATGGACACACAGCTTTCCAGTGTAACAGACAGACTGCTTTGGGTCCCAGCCACCAATTTCAGATGAAATAATAGCACGACAATGTACTGAATACTGTGGCGAAACCAGGGAGATTGAAAATGAAAGTAGGTGCTTCTCGCTTTGGCAGAAAGAAATCATCCATTAAGACTCTCTAGTTTTGCTATATTCACGTTCTTCCCATCATTATTGCTGTATTGCCCATTTGAAGGAGGTGAGTGGGGTGCTTTTCTTTAATGATGCACTGCTTATTTTTGTCAGAATGAGCACCAGTACTTCGCAGCTCACTTAAGAGGCCAAAAATGGTATGGATCACAGATCTGGAGTCTTGACTAGTTGCTGAATCAGCCTGTTAAATTACCCAAATGCAGGCAAAACACGGTTACCAGCGTAGTAGATCTGGATCTGGTGTCCAAGAGGTTTGTCCAAAAAAGCAGATGTTTGCAAGGTGTGGGACACACCATGAAGGGAGGGGAAGCTGCTCTTGGGACCCTGAATGCACTAATAGGCCTCCGGTGTCCTTGACTAGCTCTACCTGGGGTTTCACTCTGTGTACCTACACACTGCTCGTTAGCCCAGGAGCTTAATCTATGCTAAGGTCTGGGCGCTCCAGTCATTATCGTAACTGTGTTGTAGGTTTGCGTGTCTGCTTCTGGGCTGACTTCAGCCCTGACATGGCCTTTGTCTGATGGTGACTGGATTATCAATGGAAACTTTTGCAACCCTTGCTCTGCTTACCTGCTTAGAAGCTATGGGACTATACCTCAGTCTGTGAGGTTACTGACAGAGCTGTGTCCAACCTAAGCTTCTGGCTAGCCTTCCCTTGTAAAGAAGCCCTGCTCTTGCTGTTCCATTACAAGCATGTCAGTTGCCTGCTGCCTTGCTACTTGGTTTTGATGTAGACTGTGCTTGCAGGATTGATGAAGCTGCATGACTCCCTGGCAGCTTCTTGAAGGTTCAGCACGTGTTCTCTCTGCATCTACTGTAGCTTTGGAGCATGTTTGAGGGTGTTGTCACCTGTGTGAACCAGTTCTTACTCTTTGCTATCACCACTCAAGTTCTTCAACTCCATCTGGTCCCAGATGTCAAAGAACCAAGGAAAAATGAGCTGGATAATGGGGAAGAAAAAGTCACTGGGAAACCGCTGCACCAAAGGCTAAAGCCAGTACGTAATACTCAAGGAAATAATCATCCTTGGGTATAGATATTGAAGTAGAAAGAGATTTAAATTCAATCCCTACCTCTGGCTCTAGGCCTACCTGCATGTTTTCTTTGTTGGCAATGTCAGCTTAAGAAGTTCACACCCCTTCATCACAGATAAATTAATGAATTCAAATGAACTTGTCTTACCTGAAGTGTCTCTTTTGGTTTTGAAGTGAAGAGAGGGCTCCTGTCTTACCTAGTTCTGTGTTGCTCAGACCCATGGTCTGTTGTGTCTTATCTCAGAAGACTATCTTTAAGTGGAATCATTTCAGTCATAGAGTTTGACATGATTCCACAAGCAGATGTAGCTGCACAATTGAGGGCTGATATACAGAAGCGTGTGGGTTCAAAAAGAAAGAAGCCGCAGTTGAATGCAAACTTTTGAGCTGCTTTTTTCTAAAGAAAGCGTGGATATTTAGATCCCTGTTTTGTTCACTTTACCTTCTAATGCCTCAGTGTTGTGGTTGCAAAGTTATCAGGGGAATCAGCTTTTGCTGTTTTGTCCTTTGATTTTACAGCAATTTAGGCTAAGGTTAACATTTCTAGTATTTCTGCCCCAACAGAAATTACACTCTGATATCCTCATTTATTGTTGGTTGTTCAGAGTTCAATTTAGCCTTTCCTCTTGAATATAGGGTAGCTTTTTTTAACATATGCTGCTTTTTGGTGTTTGCTTTTCTTTATTTTCAGCAAAATTGTAGCTGGCTCTTAGTTCTGATATACTGTCTGGTTTCTTCTAGTGAAATTCCAATAAGGGACCCCTTGGGGACAGAGATCTACAGTCCTTTCAGTCTTTGAAGTATTTTTGCACGGATCTCACCCAGTTTGCAAGGGGACAGAACCCTTTTAGTCCAGATCAAAATTTCCAGTACTCACAGCTTTATTGAATCTTCTTCATCTGGTAGCCTCCATAAAAGTGAGCTCTCCCAGACACATGAATTTTCTGTTTGTTTCTCCACGGAGTTTAAAAGGTAGGTAGATGTCTCTTGCTGAGACATCCTTATTGACACCAAGGAGCTGTGAACTCCAAGAGCAAGAGTAGAAAGGAACAGTGCCAGAGAAGAGACTTTCCTTGCTACTAAGTGAGAAGACGACTTGCATGGGAGTCCCTAAATTGACTGTCCTAAAATTTAATCTGTTCTTTGGCACGTTGGCTTGTATTCATTGCTTTGGCAACATCTTAAAACTGTGCTAATGTGGTTTTGTTCATCATCAGGTGATGGACTAACTAGATTTGTAGGGCTCGTCTCCCTTAGGGGCAACTCCATGGGGTCTGCTGTACTGGTATAAACTTGCAGTGGGTGCACGCAAGGCACCAGGCTCACGTTTGCAGAAGGGCACTAATACACATCACAAGCGATATTCCATCGCTGGAGACTAAACAGTGCCCTTTCTAACATATTTGTTGTCTGTGTTGGCCAAAAATACTTTTCCCAAGAGTCAGTCTTTTTTCTCATTAGTGAGGTTTTATTTGATTTGTTGTCCACTCCACGCATGGTTCACAGATCAGGAAGGAAATTGCATAGGGCTGAAATAGGCAGTTGCATGCATCAGTAATGGACCGTAGCCAGTGTGCCGTTCATACCTACGTGGCCGACTCTGGGGGCTGGTTGGTTTGCAGAGAAATAGTTAATTTGGTCCCAGGTGGTTTGGTCACCTTGCTGTGGCTAGCAAGGGCACCAGATGGGGAAGAGCACAACTGCGCCTGCGTGGCTTTTTCATGTGTAGCACTGAGCAGGGATTTCGAGATGCTGTTTTCTAGGTGTTTGAAGTACTTGCCTTGTCTTTCTCCAAGCTTGACTGATTCTGGTTACCAGCCATACAGTTCTAATGGAAAGCTGTCAGCATCTGTGTTCTGTGTTGCTGTTTGGAAGTCAGTTCTTGAAGGCGTTTGTTTGTGTCGGGGAGAGTAGCCACAGCAGGAACTTTGTGCACAGGAAGATGTAGATTTTGCTTAATAGGTGCAAAATGCGCTCTGTCCTTTACTAGCCACTTTTGGCTCCTGCACAGAGGTTAACAGCACTAGCCATGCACAGTCCTTAAAAGCAGCCTCTGAGAGTGTAGAGTCTGCGAGACTGGGGGAGGGGTGTGTGCGTATGTGGAATGATATTCATTATATATAAAAAATAAATCGACTCCTTTTCCCATAATAAGAACCAAACCATCTTTCTCCAGCTCTGACTTCATAGCATCATCTTTGCTACCCTCCTTGCCCACATCCTTTCCTTCCCAGGCTTCAAATCACAGGCTATGACCTAGATGCAGGCCACGAGCAGCAAAGTGCAGTGTGCATGTCAGAGGCAGTATCACATCAGCTGCTCCACAATAAATACTCCCTGCCCCGTGGGGGGCCTTCTACATGCAGACAGAAACCTGCACTTGGGCAGTTGCAACAGATCAACTGGCATGTAATAATAGGAATTGCAATAAGTCCCCTTCCACATTAAATTGATTGTCCAGGCCCACTGGGACTCCAGTGGTACAGAGCTATGTGTTGTAAGGCTACTCCTAGTGCAGTCTGTGCTTACATGAGCGCAAAAATCAGAGGACACCACTGACTGGAAGCTACTCAACGTTATGCCAATCTACAAGAAGGGCATAAGGGAAGACCTAGAAAACTACAGACCTGTTAGCGTAACCTCAGTACCTGGAAAAAATATGGACAAGATCATACTGGTGGCTATTGAAAGACATTTAAAGAACAATGCAATCATAAAGCTCAGTCAGCATAGGTTCGCAGAGGGCAAATCCCGCCTAAATAATTTGATATCCTTCTACAATAAGGTCACTCACCTAGTGGATGGAGAGAAGGCAGTGGATGTAGTTTTTCTGTGTTTTAGTAAGGATCTTGACATTGTACCTCACAGCATCCTTCTGGACAAGTTGTCCAACTCTGGGATGAGAAGGCTCACGATGCACTGGGTGAAGAACGGGATGAAGGGCAGGGCTCAAAGGGTTCTAGTGAACGGGGCTACACCTGGCTGGCAACCAGGCACCAGCAGTGCCCCTCAGGGCTCAATTCTAGGGCCAGTTCTGTTCAATATTTTTATCTATGATCTGGATGCCGGCGTTGAATGCACCATTAGCAAGTTAGCTGATGATGCCAAACTGGGAGGTGCCGTTGACTCTCTTGAGGGACAAGAGGCCTCGCAGAGGGATCTGGGTAGACTGGAGCACTGAGCAATCATCAATGGGATGTTCAAGAAGAACAAAGGCTAGATTCTGCACCTGGGATGGAGTAACGCTGGTCACAAGGATAAATTGGAAGAGGAGTGGCAGGAGAGCAGCCCTGCAGAAAGGGACCTGGGGGTGCTGGTCGACAGCAGGCTCAATATCAGTGTGCCCTGGCAGCCCAGAGGGCAAACCGCACCTTGCGGTGCATCAAACACAGCATAAACAGTGAGTCAAAAGAGGTGGTTATCCCGCTGTACACGGCGTTGGTGAGGCCTCACCTCGAGTCCTGTGTGCAGTTCTGGGACCCACCATTTAAGAAGGATGTTCAGGTCCTTAAATGTGTCCAGATCAGGGCGACAAAGCTGGTGAAAGGACTGGAAGGCATGTCCTGTGAGAAGTGGCTAAGGACTTTGGGTTCGTCTAGTTTGTAGAAAAGGAGGCTGAGGAGTGCCCTCATTGCTCCCTACAGCTTCCTGAGGAGGGGAAGTGGAGAGGGAGGTGCTGAGCTCTTCTCCCTGATATCCAGCAAAAGGATGCATGGGAATCGTTGAAAGGTGTGTCAGGGAGGTCTAGACTTGACATCAGGAAGCATTTCTCTACTGAGAGGGTGGTCAAACATTGGAAGAGGCTGCCCAGAGAGGTGGTTGATGCCCCAGGCCTGTCAATGTTTTAAGAGGCATTTGGACAATGACTTTAATAATTCGCTTTATCTTTTGGTCAGCCCTGAATTGGTTGGGCAGTTGGACTAGATGATCATTGTAGGTCCCTTCCAACTGGAACTGTGCCATTCTATTCCACTCCATTCCAGAATTTCACCTGTATATGAAGCACGTTCAGTAGGGCTTTGCAAGTAGCCTATATTCTGGTCTTGTTTGAAATCTCTGTTGAAATGGAAATCCTCAGGATCAGTCATGTGTGAGGCCAAATAAAATACCCTTTGTAGGGCCTGGAATCACCTTTTCCACAGGGAGTGAAATGTTCATCCTCCAATGTATGTCTCCATTTAAAATTGAGTGGGTAGCACTGTGAGATTTTCATGACTGTCGTGTTTGTCACTGTCATTTTGTATTTGTGCACCTGTCCTTTGGCAATTAGTTCCATCATGCTGTCCAATTTTGGATCCCATTCTGACTATGTATCTCTCAGGCAGTGATTGTCTTTCTGATAATTTACCTTTCATTTGCCATCTTTCTCTTGTTCTTTTAAGTACCTTTTAAATTTTATTTCACATAACTCTTAGTATTTATTCTTCCAACTGAAGCCTAGTGTTTCAATGGTGTTCAAGTTCCTCAAGTTCTCCATATGTACTCAGCTCGCAAAAATCTCCTTTAATGCTATCTGTAGATTAATTTACCCTACTTTCTCCCTCCAGATCACTGATGATGTTGAAAGAGCTTTTTCAGTACACACTTTCCCCTCAGTTAACACAGCCATCTGTCCTCTTTGTTAATGGTCTTTTAGTCATTTGCTTTTCATCTAACTGCTGACAGCCATAGCAATGTGAACTCATGCTTCAGACAAAAATTTTTGGGGATCCTCTATCAAAATTTTACCATAATAAACTGGTCTAACTCGATTTATAAGTTAACACTGTTGCTGGAATATTAATTCCTTGTGAGGAATCAACTCGCCCAGCTGCAACAGAGAGTCAGAAAAAGATTGCATTGAACCCTAAGGTCGTAAACTTAAGTATTAGAAACCTAGAGGCAGCATTATAGGCTTGAGTAACTTTTACACAGGCTTTGGAAAACAGTTCAGAGTAAGAAACGCTGTACTATCAGCCAGCAATGAGCCAGAGGAATACCAAAGATTTAAGTCACTGTGTGTTTCTCTACACTTCTCTACCAGCTAGCAAAGAACAATTGCTCTCAATATCAGCTTTCAAATAAGACATGATGATTTCAAGACAGCAGCAGATTTCTCCTCAGAAGTATTGCATGAAGTGGTCTCTCACTATCATGCACAGAAGCCTCGGACAGGAGGAAGGCTGAAAGAGCCCATGACTGCACACCTGCTATGGTAGACAGCTAGACAGGCAGATATGTAGGTTATATGTGCAATCTCTATACACATGCATGTGCCCACACGTGTCTAACTGCTATCTATATAAATGTATAGTACGCATGTCTGTGCATATGTTGACCTACAAATGAATGTCCGTGAGTGCACGCACTCAGACCACATGTAGCATGAATATTTTCAACCTGTTCATATGTGGTCGAACTTGTGGAAGCTGCTGCCATTGCCCTAACTGTACGCTCAGGGGTACACCACTCTTTTTATGTGTATGATCACACCCTGTGTGTGCTCGGTGGGAAATACATTCCAGAGGATGCTGTTTGTGGTGAAATCCTTAAGCAGTTATTTGCCTGTTTCTTTGACTCCAAGTCTTTTCCCCATTTGCACAAACCTGGAGATATAAACTTAGTTGACCCGGGTGAATCACAAAACAGCTCAGAGGTGCTTTTCTGAAAATACACAATATCTGCAGTTTATTTGTCAGTTTGGTATGAGGGGGCAGGGGTTGTTCAAGCACAGACTTTTTTCTTAGACATGCATCCCATGGACGACTCGGGGCAGAGAGTCTCTAGTCCTTCACCAGTCGGTAGATGTGATGCTGGGCACCATGGTCACTAGTTGACACCTCAAAAACATATGCTATGCACAGCAAGGTCTCCTGTGTGTCCCTGTTTGTCACAACCTAGACAGAAAAGGAGAAGAAGCTGAGATGGCAACTGCTTTTTCTCTGCTTACATATTCCAACGCATTTAACATAGAGCAAAAAGTCAGTAATAGGCAAAGAACAGAGAAGCACGGAAATGATACACAGCTTGGCCACCACAACCCCCGGTCAATGTGGCCACACACCCAAGCAAAGCACTTTTGCAGAATCAGGACTACAATGCAGGAAAGAGACAGAGAGGTGAGCAGAGACCACTGTGGAGAAAAGCAAGCTGTGACTAAGCAGTGACCACGTAAGTGGAAGCAGGACCACTGGGTCCTCTACTTCCCATGCCCTGGTGTGGCAGATTTCAGGAGAGAAAAGGTATTTCACAGAAAATCTCTTTTTGCTCTGTTTGTTGGGTGTAGGCAGGCCACCTGCTGTGGCACATCCACTCCTGCTCATGTATGTGTTGATGTATCACAGCCATGAACAGTTCTTTCCCTCCATCTGCTCCGGCTTGTCAGTGGTAGACACAGACCATGAGGATTGTAGAGTATAACTTGTTTTACAGGAGACTTAGAGGTTTGACTCCATTATGCCTCCCATTCTGTACACTGTAGATGTCAGGAGAAAGATGGCTGCTACCCTCATGCATTCTTACAGAAGCTCCCTTTTTTCCATTTCTTCTTCTATGGTCCCTCAGCAACCTTAGCTTCTCGGCAACGTGACTCAGTGTCAGCAGCATGGTGCTAGAAGAGTGTTGTCCTAGTTTCAGAAGCATGCACTGCCTACACTATGTGGCAGGGACAAGCGAAATGTTGCACCCTAGCTCAGCTTCCTTCTCTCAGTCACTGCACAACTTTGCACGTTCTTGTCATTTTGAGTTTGTGCCATAGCTAAAGCTTCAAGCAGTTCTTGAGGAGATATATTTTTATCAGCGCTAGCAACAAATCAACTGCAGAAGATACATACCATCTTGAACCCTACCAGAAACCCAACCATTCTTGTGAAAACGAAGAAAATAGCTGTTTTCAAACTTTCTTATTAATTTTAACAGCCTGATTTTTGCCTAGTCTGTTTTCTTTTCTTACTCCATGTATGCTTTTGTAGCTGAACTAACCCTTCTCTTTCTTCTGCAGGTCGTTGTGAATTACACACATCCAGGTGTGGTAAGGCACCAGAGCCTTTTCTGAAAAATGGGCTCTGAAATCTGGGAGGGCTAGATCCAGAGCAACGTGCAAAGCAAGATAAATCACGCTTGTGAGATTAAGGGTATCTTAATGTCATAAAGGGGTCTAGAAAAAAATATAATTAGACTTGCCTCAGAAGTTGGTAGTGGGGACTGAGGACTGGCAGCATGCCTTGCATTAAGCATGATCATTTTTCAGGTCCCCATTGGGGACTGGGGGGTGGAAAATGCTCAGCCTGCTGCTCAGGGAGTAGGACTGCAAGGCAATATATAAAAGGCTGTGCCAGTACCTACATGAGACACACCTCTCTGTGACAGGAGGAAGGGATGGACATGAGATCACTCAAAACATAAAGCCCCTGAGGAAGTGTAACTATATGACAACTTTGTTCATAAAATTTATAGCAAACACTGGCCTGACTGAGGAATGAAACATGCAGAAAGCAGTTACGGTGTTCCTCAGTATGGATTATAGCATACAGGCCTTCCAGCTCTCAGATCCTGCCCCCTTCATGCTTTTGCTCATCTAAAAATCTTTTAGCATTTAAACTCCTCTTTTCTTTCAGATGCTAAAGATCTTAGTACAAACATGAAGGAGTAAAGCCTCCTAAAGCCCTAGGAGATATATTATTAACCTTGTCTTTTACAGCTGAGGTACCTGAGCCACGGAGCAGTGAAAGGACTTGTGTGAAGTCCCACAAGATCTCCAGAGGATGGAACGAAGACGACTTGACTTCCATTCTTTCATACAGCCTCTAGCATTTCTTCTACTTATCCAAACTCAAGTTGTCTGAGCAAAGATCTGTGAAGCATCTTGTAGAGGCGAACACAGAACTCAGTCCATTAGGAAAATCCACCTTTTAAGCTGTCTTTGCCCTCTTCCCAAATTTAGGCTGCATCCGAGCCTGGAAAGGCTCCTGGTATAACATAGACACTAATGCAAATCTAGTTGCTGTTGCCTTGTGGTACTGCCCTACCTAGAGGTTGCAGTGATTCATGAAGGTGCCACAGAGCTTCCCCCAACATGCCTCTTCCCTTATATGATGCCCCTTCCTTTACGTGCCTCCATATTCTTTTCAGGTTCAGGATGGTCCTGAGGAAACAACTTTTTTTCTTTTCCTACCTGCACAGTGAAGAACTCTTGCCATGACAAAATTATATAGCCACTTAACAGTGCACTTGGTTTTTTTTACCTTGCAAAAAGGGCCAGGGCACAGAAAGGACCTCAACGTTCATCTAAGAGTGGAATGAGCATTTCCTTCACTGACTTTTGCATCCTTTATCTTTCTGTATCATAAGTTCTCCCATTATCTTTCTTTTTTTTCCCCTCTGTTCCTCGGGTCTCTCAATTTCTTCTGCTGCTTCTCTGCATGAGGTACTATCTCTAGAGCTCCATAAATGGTCTTGAGATGCAACACACATAAGAGATACTAAGTTCAGTTAGATGCTGAGCTGTAAAAGGAAATCTGCTTTGACTCACAACAGTGAACTCCTGCATGGGGCTTACATGTTTCCAAGCTCCAATGAAAACAGCTGAAAGTCCCACCTGTAAGATAGTAAAGTTCTCCAGCACACTGTTCATCATGTACTTCTCAGGAAGGTGCTTGAGTTTATGAATGAAGTTGATCATGTATTCACAGAGAGGGGAACGGTGAATGCGATAGGAATAGTGTCCATTTTCATAGCGTGCATACTCTGTCTGCAATGTAAAACACAAAAGGGGCATATGGGACTAATGTTGTCACATTGGTAGCATTAATCACATAAAGGGACTAAGAACAGAAAAATTACAATGTCATTTTCAAGTAATTTTACTAACAGTAATGAGCTGATTAATCATTCCTCTACAGTACTTCACACGAAGGTCAGTATCCTTGAGCCCTCTAATTTCTTCGGCTTGATTTCTTTTTTTCTTTAGAACAGCGGGTTCCAGCTTATGAGCAGCAAGCTCCCAGTGAGCTGTGAAAGGTAACTAAGAGGAGCAGACCAATTGTCAGCTATACTATGGCCTGTATCTCTACTGGAAAAAATATTAGGTGTGGATAAACTGAAAAAGTTAAAAACCGCTGCTTTAGCAAGACCAGGAAGCTCCTAGTAATGATGGTAATCATATGCTCAGGATGCTTCACAGCTGGAAAGGACTAAAGCCTGCTGGTACCTGTGAGAGAGACCATATTATCTCTGCTTCCCTTTAGGAGAGGGTCTGGCCAATGTTATACAGAGGGATTTTTTTGTTCACATTCACACCTTAGCTCCTGTGTATTTCATCTCCCTTTGAACAGAAGCTGAGGCTGGATTCTATCATTTCACAGCAGAGCCTTAAATACCCATTGCCTCCTTTCACCTCAAGAGCTTGGTCTCTTTTCGTGTGCACCATGACACCTTTCTTTGGCCTATCTATCCCACCATGCAAATACATAACCGGACTTCGGACTTCAGGCATGTCTATCGTATGACTAGAGACGGGTCTTGGGGAAGGATGTAGCTTGAACCGACAGCTGCCACAAGAACACTTGGTGTTCTGCACACAGACACTCCTCCTGCATCTAAAGACTCCTTGAGAAAGAGAGCAGCAGGAAGCAGGTCAGAGCAGCTCTCAGAAGTAGAATGTGGCAGCAGAAAGAACTTCTTCAATGCCAGATATATGCACGGTTATGCAGCGCCGCTGTTGCTCGAGCTTTAAGTGTACAAGCACTAAGATAAGCCTCAAAATATCATAAGATTATAGTCTATAAACTATTACAGTCTATTAATTAATGGCTATAATCTATAAATGATCTGTTTAAAAACAATGATGAGAGTGAGGTGTCGCCTACTTGTTTTCACCTTTCTGGACTCCAAAACAGGGGTCCAGGTTTCCTAGCTTTTCTTTGCTCCCCAAAAACCCCTAGAGAATCAGCAGAGCTGAGAGCTTTACATATTCACATGTCTTCAGAAACTGAGATTTAACACAAAAAATAGCAAGTACTACTAGACCTTCAATGAAGTCCTGAGACAAAGCCATGTTGCAGACTGGAGCAATCTTACACTTGCGTGTCTCAGAAATAACAATCTATGGCATCCATCTCCCTGACAACAAGCATGGGATATATTTTGCCCTGAGATATATGCAGGATGCAATTACTTGAAGTGACAAAACAGCAGAGAGAGAGAACCTTGCACCGAGGTGTCTGCTCCCTACCTCCACTTTCTCCACCACCTGCTTTCCAAAGGAACATACTTTGGTGGAACAGGTAATGACCATGTTTTCTGGACTCTCATATTGGCTGGAAACGCCATAGAAAGATCTGGATTCATCTTCAATATTGGTGTTCAGATCAGCCTGCCAAAAAAAAGGCAAGAAAAACAGATGGTTATCAATAGATGGTTGTGGTGTTTTTTCACCATTACCTAAAGAGGTCTTCTGTAGCCAAGACTGTAAGGTACTGGAGCATCCAAAGCTCCTTAAGCAGATCAGTGTGCATCAAGCAAGCAGGGGAAATCTGAAGACTATGCACTAAAATCCAGTTCTCAATTCAGAAAATGGTGGTAGGGATTTGCATACACATTGCAGAAATCTGGTGGAATACCCTCCTAACATTAAAAACATACGGCACAGCCCCTTGCCTTAGCTGATATTTACCATAATTGAACAGTGCCAGGACAGCATGGAGGTACTCACAAAGCTGTGGAGTGCAGACAGGAGAGCACTGTAGAGACAGAGCAAGGCAACAGACAGGCTCGACTGGGCTGCCTCACTAAGGAGGCTGTACAGTACTGTAATAAAGCTTTTCCACCCTGGATATGCAGGTAAGAGACAGAGCAGAGAGAAGGAATGTGCACACACTCATTACACTCAGCTACTGTGATACGAAGAATGTAAGCAGACAAGATGCAACATAAGGAATGGAGGTTGCCGATGGATCCAGCCCAGTTCCACCTGAATACAAACCCATCTCCATTAGTAGCCACAGCTTTCAAATGTGAGTGCCTACGGTTGGCCAACTGAAGCCTCATGCTGGGACCCATCTCTGAAAAATCCTGATTCTCTGAAGCTTCCACCAGGTGTCAGTCAAACCACACTTATGAAAAGAAGGGGCAGTTCCCTTAAGCTCTGAAAACACAAAGGTTGTGTGTGGCAATGCCCAGATCCGCTCCCTTCCTTTCAAAAGTAAAAGGGTAGAGCTTCTCTGTACTCCACAGGCCCAGGAGGTAGCTTACATCAGCAGAAAAGGTCAGTTGCCATAGGCTACTTCAGACTATTCTATTCTTCCTGCTGAACTGAGGGAAACAAGAAACTAAATAAAGTATATTCCTGTTACAGTGGATGCAGTGTGAATAGGACTGCATTAGATGCCATTCCAGCATGGTTTTCTTACCCAATGTCAGTGAAGGTTTTTTATCTGAGATCTAGAGCAGCCCTTAGGACAAGCAATGCTAGTCTTGGAGGTGGATCACCTCAATAATCAATCCCCCTTTTCTTTGCCGTACAAAATACCTGTCTCTTCTCTGCAATGAGATAACACTGCTAGCTTATTTCTCTTCAGTAGCAATTTCACAAGAGGTTTAAGTCAATCTAGAAGTTGCCAGTCCAGCCTTCTCCCCATCTGTAGCCACACAAGCATGCTGCTGCCTTTGTGCTGCCATTAGCAATTGTACGACTCTGTAGTCAGACAGATGAGAGAGCTGATCACAGCCAGAACAAACTTTTTGTGGTTTTGGTGGGTTAGTTTTCAATCCGACAAGAATGCTCACTTGGATCCTCACAAAGCTGCAGAGGCTGGAAGAGCTGAGAACAGACACAAAAGCTGAGGGCGCAAAGACTGCCTATTTTGATAGCAACACATAATCAGGTTGGCTTGAGCCTGTTGGGAAACTGCACCTCAAAGTTGTAGTCTGATAACACCAGGCTGGTCCTGACACCAAGGGAGAGCAGTCTCACTGTCCCAGAGCACTTTTTACTTCCTCATTCCTCCTGTACTGGCACAAAGGTTTCTGTAGCTGTATTACAAAACTCATCGAGGAATTGCTCAGCTAGTTCTCAGTGGGATCAGTTACCTAACCTGATTCAGTAGCACTTGTGTGTGTTCAGACAAAGAACATGTGTTGGGAGGAAAGGCAGCAATGGGGAAAGCAGAACACAGGACTGCTTCTTCTAGTGATTGCTGGGTTTGAGTAACTACAGCAGTAACTAGTAACCTGCTAGAAGCCATGCTTTGTTGTCATTCCTTTCAAGTTAACAGTTTTTCTCCTAGACAGTCGGCCTGGGCCATTTCTGTACCACAACATTCGCCGGCAGCTCCCATCACACAGTTATTACCACAGAAGAATTCATCATTTTGCCAACAGTGATGCCGAAAGCACTAGCAGAAAAAGCAGCCATGTAATAATGTGCAGTATTTCCATTCAGTCCAGTTCCCATGGGTGTTAACTTGCCCCATCAGGTGGGTGAAGGAGGAGGTGGTAAAAGAAATAAAATAAACCATCTCCCCATTTATTTCAGAAGATACAGTTCCATTTTCTACTTAGCCCCACACTGGGGCATTGCTCCCACTGTGCCATTGTGCACACCTATTTCCATCTAGAGAAAAACTACCATCTGCATTAGATAAGTGATGCCACAGAAGATCCAAGCAAACAAACCAATAAAATTCAATTACCATGATTTTTTTTTAAAGGACAAACTCACAAGCAAGTGAAAGACAAATTTAGGATAGGTTTTTCATGAAGTACAGTGGGCAATGCATCTCCTCGGGTATCTCCTAGACTAGCAGTTGCAGCATTCAGATAATTCTAGTGGGACAAAGATTCAGTCCAGGCACAGAAAGCTTCAATGTTCTCATCAACATTGGCAGTATTAGGGATGGACGTACAGCTTTCACTCTGCTCACGTTTCTCTTAATGGAGATCACAACAGCACAGGATTTAAATACACGATTGTAAATCACTCTTCAAAATGACTGTGTTGTTTCACACAGTTTCTACATAATCCTTAAGAGTTGTACCATCTTCACCAGAGTATGGATGAAAGAAAGTCCATTTGTCAGAATGGTTTGCCTTCATCTCTATGACTCTCCCTTTTAAGTAGAATCCCTCCCTCTGAAACAGTGACAGATCTTCAACCCTTGTGAATACGCTGGGCCCTACATGTGTAATACATTCATACCAGTTTACACCAGCTGTGCACTCATCTCTTTATGTTTTCCTAATTTGTCATCTCCTGCATACAAAAGTATCCTCTGATTTATCAGGAGATAGTCATACAAAGCTAGCAATTATTTTATTCTCATGTTTGCTTCTCCTCAGAAGATGGCTTCACAAAACATTTTATCCAGCTGAATATATTCCTGACGTCTCCTAACTTTTCCCTTTTTGCCCCCATAGTTTTCTGTCTCCTCACTGAGCTGAAAACAGATCTGGGCACATGCGTTAAAATATATCAATAAAACAAATTGGGTTAAAAACTTTTTTAAAAATCCTTTTACATCACTCACATTTGCACCACTGAGGTAGCGATAACTTTTGCACAAGACTTGGAAACGACAGCTGGAGGAAGACTGGAAGCTTTTACGTTGTCATGACCACCTAAGCAACTGTAATGCAGTGTTACGCTCCGATGGTTTGTCTGCACTGGAGTAGTGTATGTGAGCAAATCCAGGCTAGCTTTAGCCTGGTAGCACAGGTATTAATAGCAACAAGGAACAGGCGTTACAGACTTAATCATAATTCAGGTTGCCAAGAGAATTATTATGGTCATGCCAAAGTCCTTGCTATCAAATTTTCTCCACTATAGTTACGCAGCTACTTTGTTTGCACGACAAATGTACATGTATTAGAGAGTAGCAATGCCACTGTATTCTAGTCTAGGTTTTCACTGAGTTACCGTAATACCCATTTACATGTTAATGCAACTAACTGTATTGTTTAGCTGACCCATACTCTGGCTGTCTGAATAAAGATTAATTCCTTCCCTTCTCCAAAGAGGAACTAGACTAGGAGTCCTTCACAATATTTTTCAGCTATTCATTTCCCTTGGGGATGATAAACACAATGTATGGACCCAATTCTGCTTTCCCAAAGAAATTGTCTGCTCAGTCAAAAGAACAAAAGGTCAAGGCTACAGAAGCTTGGTCGGACCACTGCTACATAAACATAGCAAAGGCCCTCACTGCGGCACCAGACAAACATTTTCAGGGTCTCACTAGTAAAGTTAAAGTTACATTCCCCTAAACTCTTAATGGCAAATTAAAAAGTAAGTGCAGTCAGTATGAGGCAAAGCAGAAAGGTGCTAGTTCCACTTCATAAGAAAAGCTTCACTAGACCTAAGAAGCTACTCTAGGTGCCTCCACAATTTGGCGAGTCTCCCTTCAAAAGACCAGACTGTATAATTTCACAGGTAGTTAACATCTAATTAATCAACATTAAACTATTTGCCAGTATGCAAAATTATGTTAATACTGTTTGAATTAAGCAGTCGTTGCCATTCACTAACACGAACAATGAGGTTCCTCAAAGCCCTGTTGCAGTGATGGGGTCACGTTGGAACTCCTCGACATTTACACTGCACCTTTTATTCTAAAGCATGTCCCATTTTTATGGGCTAGGACTGCCAGACGTGTCTTAGGGTCGTCAGTCAACAAGAGCTGTGCACCCATCTCCTTCTGTCACCTCTGAAGATCTCAGCCCATAAATGTACCTATGTCGAATTTCAGCAGCTCCAGCAGCTAGCTGAGGGCTCCAGTTCACCTTTGCAGGAGAATGGAGCTGCAGCACTTCAGATACTGCTGGCCTTACAGTTACAGCTTATTTACTTAACAGCTGCTGGTTCCCACCCTCTCGTGGAAGTTACTGGTACATGGAAGTACCAGAGATCGTTTAGCATACACGTCTGCTCTTGAGTTATCTGCAACCTGGTTTATTCACGTAAACTGAACACGGCGATGACGTACGTGAATAAGAGACCAAAGAACTGCTCAGGAGTGGAACTCCCATCTGTAGCTTTGCCTGCTACGGAGATGTTTACCTCCTGAAGGGACACAAGGCAGAAAACTGAGGAAAAACACTGTAATCTGCCATAGCCACATTAACTGCTAAATGTAATCTGGACACTGAGGTAAATCACTAATGTATGCAGTTAAACTTCCCAGGATTGCACCAGGACAAAATCGTACTGCACATCATGAGGTCTCTAATGGCCAAAAGAGCTATTGCTTTTAACTTAACATCTGAAAATGCTACAGCCTCCATGACTACATTCCTATGAGCTCCTCTCAACACCTAGGCTGTCAGGACTAGAAACCACATTGCTCCTTTGGGGAAAGGACTCTTCCTTTCTCTTCACTTTCGGAGTTTCTTTTTCTAAAGAAAACCTTGTGTCAAAGCACGCCCAATCCTGAGGTGAGCGCCCACAGTGAGCAGAGAAAGATCTGCTTTACTCTGTACAGCACATTCCATCCCACCAAGATGCCAGGGAATAACTGCGACTATGACTTAAAGGAAATTCATCTTCCCAGCACTTCATCTAATAGGAAGGCTAATCTTCACTTTATAGTCTGGGAATGCATGGACTTGTTGAATACGTAACTGAATGTGATTCAGACTAGAACCTAGGTGCCTCAGCTCCTCACTGGCACTAGTATGTCCAACAACAAGTAAGATAACTCTTGAATACATCCCTTACCCCAGCCTAGGCAGCCAAAGGAGAATAGTCAGGATTTAGGAAAGTCCATAGCCAATGCACTGAGTTGCCTTGCCTCCGAGAGTCCTACTAGCCACTGAAAGCAACAGGATAGCCGATAGCAACACTGATAGCACAGGCAGCAGCAGCAGTCAGCTGGTGAAGTGTGTCCAGCACTCAAACAGCTGTTCTCTGTCTCTTCAAGGGCAAAGGTAGAAGATCAAATAGACGAGGCATCTTACAAGGTAAATCTGAGTCGTGAGCCACCAACTGGACCACACTACTTTATCTGACAAAGTCAGAGTTCTTTCTTGCTTTCTGTCCAAGAAGTTCTAGATGGAAAAAGCTGTGCACACTTCAGCATAACAGCAATCTGATGCGTCTGGGATGCATTCAACTCACTATGCAAGCTCAACACGGATGACGTACTTGTCCATAGCTTGCCTGATGACTTTGAAACATGCTGAAACTACAATCACGGAGGTATCTGCGATCTAGCGTATCTCAGACGGCCGCACATTGCATGCAAGAGAGCTGATCTACATATTTTGGGGGAAACACCTGAGTTTTCCTCCTTTTCAGAGAAGCAAACAGAATATTTAAATACCTACAAGACAAGATTTCTAGAGGGAAAAGATGTGATTTGTTCAGGGAAGGGCACAGTAACCCTCAACAAGCTAGTATTTTTTTTTCCTTAAATCATATTGGTGGTCTGAGTCTCTTAGCAGCTCTGCTGAGCTTGAGTGTTATCACTCAACTTTTGCAACCACAAGAAGGAAACACTTACAGAAAAATTGGCATTGTGCGCTGTCCTAGCCATATGCTAAGCCAAGATTTTTGTCTGATCTTTGGTGGGAGTGAGTTTCACAACTGGTTAGCAAGAAAGGACTCATTCCCACTAGGATGAGGCTACGAATCAAAATGTTTCTGAAACTCTTCACAGAGGGGAACGTGACCTTTGAGAATTGGTCTTCAGCTTGTCTGAGGCTTTGAAAAGCAATGAATGCACCAGAGTCCAGGTGGCATTAAATACCGTGAGAAACCATAGCTTGCCGATATCTTGTACATCAGTCCCACGTGGTCAGTGGAAAGGCATATGCTGTACAATTCTTCAAGAACAGTCCAAAACTTGTGCCACTGCAGCTCTGCAGCTTCAGCCTCCAAGAAAAGAGGAGAGGGGAGAGTTTCTGAGCTAGTCAAAGATAGCAGAAGGCCTTGCCAGTGGTATGGGTAGCTGCAACTTACGTAACCCCCCAGGATTGTGTTGACACCCAGCAGACAGACTCCCTCAGCAATTTAGTTTCTCAATCTGCTTTTTGCTGCCAACAATCTCTATACTGTTGAACACTGTGTGGAATAACTTTGGTAAAAGAAGGGCCATTGACAGAGTCCCCTTACATAAGGTACCAATAGGAGGTGCTGCTGGTGACTGCAGGTGAAATTAATGGGCTGCCAGATCCATTCTTAGAAAAAATGTGCAAAGATCAAGATCAACATAAGCCAGCAATGTGCACTCTCAGCCCAGAAGGCCAACCACATCCTGGGCTGCATCAAAAGAAGCGTGGCCACCACATCGAGGGAGGTGGTTCTGCCCCTCTATTCTGCCCTGGTGAGACCCCACCTGGAGTACTGCATCCAGCTCTGGAGCCCCCAACATAACAAGGACACGGAGCTGTTGGAGCCAGTCCAGAGGAGGGCCACAAAGATGATCCAAGGGCTGGAGCACCTCTCTGCTAAAGACAGGCTGAGAGAGTTGGGGTTGTTTCTGCCTGGAGAAGAGAAGGCTCCGGGGAGACCTTATTGCAGCCTTCCAGTCCTTAAAGGGGGGCTACAGGACACAAGGGGAGGGACTCTTTATCAGGGCATGTAGCGATAGGATGAGGGTAGCAGTTTTAAACTGAAAGAGGGGAGATTTAGATTAGATATCAGGAAGAAATTCTTTACTGTGAGGGTGGTGAGACACCGGAACAGGCTGCCCTCGGAAGCTGTGGAGGCCCCATCCCTGCAAGCGCTCAAGGCCAGGCTGGAGGGGGCTTTGAGCAACCTGGTCTAGTGGTTGTTGTCCCTGCCCGTGGCAGATGGTTGCAACTAGATGATCTTTGAGGTTCCTTCCAACTCTAACCATTCTATGATTCCATGATTCTATAAAAATCTCTGTTGCTAGCTACTGTCTTGTTTGCTGCCTCAGAAGTGCCAAGGACAGAATGGAGAGGGAGACCAGATTACCATCTCCTTGCTCTCCAGGCGGTTTCTGCCAGGTCAGGATTGAAGGCATACTGTGGGCAGGGCAGGGTGCCAAGGGGAGTTTGTGCTGTGGCTGTTTTGACTGGATTTGCTGGGTACAGAAGAGAAGCCAGGTGCAGGAGAGCAGTCTCCAGCGCAACCCTTCAGCTCCTTCCACAAAAGTATAATTCGTTCACTGGAAAGAAAACACCCAGTGATGTGATTGGTTCAGCTTGCCTATCACAAAGGAGAAGAAATTACTACACATATTCATCATTCCCAGGAAAGGTCTCCCAAGTAATTCCCCCGAGCCATCCCTCTGCAGATGGCTGCTCTGGATAAAGGACTGCCTGTCCTGAATTTCTCGTTTGTCATTTTCCTTCTGTCTTCCACCCAGAATCTCACAACTTCTGAAAGCTTTAAGATGCAAGTGCACCATTCTACTAATGTGCAAAGCCCTGAAAATGCCTCTTCTCCAAACTATTAATATCAATGCGTATAGGAGTTCATGGGGAGAACCAAGTAACAGGTGGTAGAGATAATATTACGCTGGAAAAGAGCAGAGCTGCCACTGCCCATGTGTTGGGAGGCTAATGTCTCACATTCATTGTCGTGTGCTAGAATGCACTAGGGGCACAGAGAAATGTCACACAGATGTCATACACAACCTGCCAGTCCAAATCCAAGAGTTACTTCCTTGTACCGAACTCTCAATGCCAAAATCAAGAAAGAATTGCAAACACTGCTCATGTTTCAAATTAATCAACTTTTAACTCCTGGCTGTTGTATAAATTGTTCGAAGCACCATTGAACAAACATGAACATCTCTTTCTCCGTCCCACTAGATCCTAGGTGCTATCAGTGATGTCAAGAACCCCCAACCCTGGTGTTTAGAGTTAGGCTTCTGGTACACAGCAGATCATCTGGTATATTGAATACTTAGTGTAGTAGCGGCAGGTTCCTGCCTCAGGTTCTTCAAGCCTAAAACTACATATATACAAAAGTCTTTGTCACCTGCGATCACCACTTCAACTCAGAACCTTTGAAGAATCAATCCTATTTTTATGTCTTCTCCCAACACCTCTTCAAGTATTTAACTCTACTCACCAAGCTCAAGATTACCCGTAATTTGCTGTTGGATAATACCTTTATCCTAAAATGATGCTATAAATTCAACAGTGTGGTAATTGCTTTATCCAACACACCTTTGGACATCAACAGTATATTTATACAGCTGTCCAGAGCAATCAGGCAGCAAAATGAAAAAGCACCCTAGCATATACTGTTAAAGAGGTATAAAAATGCAGAGGGATACAAAAATCTCAGCTGAAATTTAGGTTTCTTCTGGTTATCTATTTTTTTGAATCACTTTGCCTTATCTGTGAAAAGTGTTTGTTGGTCGGGGCGGTTGCACCACGCACACCTACTGCAATACACCAAACTCAGGAGGTCCCATGACACAAGTAGCCCAGTGCATTACAGGTTCACATGCTTTGTTTAAGCATAAGCCTGCATTGCCACAATATTTCCGGCATGTTGAATACAAAGTTTCAAAAAGGTTTGCAGTTTTCCACCAAAAAAAAGTTCTTTTGAACTGCTTTAGTTACATTGCCTTCGAGATCCTGGCTGAAATCTTGCAACAGGATTAATGTAAGTACTCCTGTGAGACGCAGCGCAAATCATCAAAGCGCCCCCAATCTTTTTTCATCCAGAATATGGCATCAGGAATGGTGTTTTCATCCCCCTACTACTGCCTACGGTGAGAAACAAAAACAAGATTGCATGATTTACTTCTTAAAAGCCTTAGAAGCTTCCATTCCATCAATGACTTGACTCGTAAAATTAGCGTATTTGTAAGTGACAGCCTGTAGTGTTTCCACCAATAAAACTGATGTTAACTCCCGATGGGATTCAGCAATGCAAGGGTACCAAAAAAAGAACCAGAAAGTCAAAATCTTACACCAAGCCCAGAAATATCCCTGTCATTATAACTGTACAGATGCAGAGCCCCAGGACAACACACATATGTAGGAGTAAAGGTATTTCAAATCCTACATAATATTTCTTTATGCAAGCCAACTTTCAGTGAGTTGCTGACCTCTGAACACGATACCTCATGTGGGCCCAGAAGGTGTCCAACTTAATGACATCCCACCATATAAATCCTTCAAAAGCTTAACTTAGGTTGGTCTGACATGATGCATAGGCCACATTTAACCTTCTGATACTAAAAAACAAACACAATGCCAAATCCAACCCCACCAGAACAAAAGCACACTTACAGTTTTGATAAATAAAATCACAGTTGCGCTAGGTCACAATTTTGTTATGATGTCTCTCTTCTTAAGTCAAGGAATACAAAGCATATTTTGTTCTCTCTACGTAACATCTCCCTCTAAGCTCTTCCTTTTGGTTCCTGAAACTTCCAAAGCACTTCAGAGTGATACCACACAGGAGCCAGTGCTCTTCACCTCCACGTGAAGACTTTCCTGGAATCCCTACCCCACAGCAAGCAGCTCTCGCAGCTCCTACTTTTCCGAGGACCATTTCTTAGAAGCTAGCCCCTCTTGTCACACCAGACTTCCATTTCCTTTTCCAGACAGTTCTTAGGAGGGCAATCGCTACCCAGATTTTGTCAAAGGATATTCTTCTCAGCAAGGTGCCGACGTATCTCCCAAGTATTTCTCTTCCACCGGAACAGGGCTGGTCTTTTTGTTTCAACCTCTCCAAGCGGGCTTTGTTGTACTCTGACAGAGGCTAATACCATGAGGCGCCCAGCTCAGTAGCACACGGTCTGCAGGGCAGTAAAATTATGTGTCTCCAAGAATCACCAGTAACTAAGGCTCTAAGCACCAGACACTTAGACAGCAGAGTCCCACCCAACGTTCTCCAATTCATTTCTAGAAAGGCCAGGCTTGGGACAGCGGGGAAGTTGCGTCTCAAGGCACGTCCTCCTGAAAGCACCAGTTAAGAGGTTTTCTAGGGCCAGTTTGTATGAAGAGTATGAGATAGGAAAGCTCATTTCTCATTATCTCACTCCTGACTTGGGCTTGAATTATAAGTGGTAAACTCAAGGTGAAAGTCTCCAAATCCCATTACACTTTCCCTCAGCCATCTAGCATGCAACTGCCCCAAGCTGCTATTATTTTTGATCTCGTAATACCTATGATAATATCGATCACTGAAACTATTTTGTGTGTACCCTGAAGCACAATGGCACCGTTTTTGCAAATTTCAGCTAACGCACAAAATTCCAAATTGAGTGAGTAGGCTTTTGCCAGGCTGATTTCTGCCAACTTACCAGAAGTCATTTCAGTAATATATTATCAACATAATCCAATTTCATTATATGTCTCTCTTATTTTTGTCTGTTCTTGTGCCTTGTGTAAATATGCATCTGTAAATTATTAGTACTCGGATAACACAAAATGCAGCTAATGAGACAGGAGGAGATGTAAAAATGTTGCCTCTGATTGAGAAGTCACTCACCACTGAGAGAAGTGAACACATGAGAATATGCAGAGAATAATTTCCACTGAATAATTCTCTTGTACATAAATAAAAATTTTAAAGGGCCCAAGTTACCATCAGCAAATAGAATTTCCAGACACTACTCAAGAACAACTCTAGGGATGACATTTTGAAAGGTACATCTTGGTCCAGGCCAGAATGAGGGCTTTGTGCAGTCAAGAAAAGTTCTCCAGTGACAATCGTGGAGTTGCCTGCACAGGGAAAATTTGTTGGGAGGCGGCAGTCTTATAAAAGCTGGTGAGTCCACCGCTTTTACAGTCAGAACTTCATAGCAAATGGGTACCCTACAAAGGGTCCTTCCCTTACCCAGAATTTGACAAGGAAGAAGGCATTGGCTGGCCCCCTTTCAAAGAGCTCCTTCAGGCCCCCTTTTTTCTCAGGGAACTTGTCATAGATCTGCCGGATATCCACTGCCTCGAGGTAGGGGTCACTGTAGCTGGGGCTTGACTGCCCAATGTGCACAAACAGGTGTTTGTTATACTGCAAGAAGAGGAAAAACACGGTATTAGGAAATCGTTCAGTATATACCAAACATTCATGGTTCTTCACAAAAGACTACTGGAAGTCACTGAAGACTTGATAGCACTTTCTAAAACAACACCTCTGCTAATACCAGCTCATACTGATATTTCTTTTTTGTCAATACATCCATGCTTTTTGCTTTTTCTGAAACGTTATTGCTGTGGTTTTTCTTCTTATATTCACTTCTAAACCATTGCCTCAGGCTGCTGCTATACAGTCTGAAATAACCTGAGATACAGTGTTACCTGTCACAAGTCACTCAGTCCAACATCAATGACCCTGTCCTGCGAAGACCTCCCTGAAATCCCACAGCAAGGTACGAGCCAAATCTTATCTGAACTTTCCCGTCTCAGACAGAGGAAATGTAACTGGCTCCTCGCCAATGTATGTCTCAAGATGCAGTATCACAAGGGTTAGTGAGACAGGCAAATCTTACTACTTTCATTTTACAGTTGGCACCATGGAAAAACACTGATGCAAATTCCAATTGCCCCCAAATTTACGTTCCCAGCACACCAGAGAAATATGTGGCTTCGTGTGATCTTACCGTCACCTAATTCTGGGTCTATCCTCCAGGGCTGAATGGGACAGCTATAACAGCCCAACAGGGGCTGCGCCGCTGTCTTCTGACCTCAGTGCCTTGAGGTCTGGTACATGAACGTCCATGACCCTGGAAAGGGAGGCCAGAAGCATATGGCACAGAGCTGGCTATATCACTATAGGTAATTCTACCCTCTAAGAGAAAGATATCTTGTGTTTCCCAAAGAAGGCTTTCTATTCTCACGAGAGCAATGAAGCAAGTATTTCCATAAACATATAGTAGCATGACATATCCATGATGAACAGGAGCCACCAGAAGACCAAAAATTAATGAGGGGTGGAAGGCAAGTGTGTATCTTACTGTGTCTTGGTCTTGTTGTTGTTCCAAGAATGCAGAGAATTCTAACATCCAAAGTTTGGAGCTAGCAACCCTTCGTCCTTGCCAAGCTGGTGCTGATGGGGAAGGCGAGAGGCCAGTAGGAGACTCAAACCCTAAGCACACAGGATTTATACAACACAATTTAGAAAGAGAAAAGTTCGTAATAGCTGTCCAATAGAACACCTGTTGTCAAAGCTGACTAATTACATTTTCTTATGACTTCAGTCATCATGCAAAAATACCATTCACGAGGTCCTCACGATACCTGTGCTTTAAATGGCTTTTTAGTTACCTTCTGCTAAGACAGCATTGAAAGGGTTGGTAATAATGTAAAAGACAATCTACCTGGTTTTGACACCAGAGAAAACACATTCAGCAACTTTAAGAGGACCTAGATTGAGCCCTAAATGAACAGTGAAATAAACTGCTTTAGCATCAGAATGAAGCATCACCATTAAAATGACCATTAACCTCTCAAAATGTGGAAACCAAGAAGGAAAAGACATTTGTTATTCTACTTAATGAAAAATTGGAAAGGCAATCATGTTATGATGCAAAACAGTGTTCTAGTACATGCAGCATGGTGGAAGAACAGTAGAGATACACAAACTTTTATTTTCTACTGAAAATAAACAGAACAGAACAGAAACCCCAAAACAACCAGTCTACAACAGAAGTTTTGGATTTTTTAAGATAAAATTAAAAAGCTTCAGCTCTCTCAGTGAAAGGATGGAAACTGGTGATAAGGGAAAATAATAAAAAATTAATTTGGGGCTCACTGAAATATTTCAACAGGTAAAAATATTTTTTAAAAATAATTTTTAAGCTTTTTGAAGTGTTGGCTATTTTTGAAGTCAAAGCAAGGAACTACATTTCCTTACCTACCTGGTAATGGTAGAGGAGGTTGTACAGCGTAAGGTTGTTGAGAAAAAGGTTTCACGCTACAGAAATACACAAAGAGAAATGGTTAACAAAAACCAAAACAAACAAACAAAAAGACTCTTGACCAACTGATCGAGTATTTTCCCCGAGTAAGAAAGTGACAGAAGTGGCTTTGGGAAATTATCTTTCTGCGTGGGCAACAGAGGGTTGTGGAGGAAGACTCAGAAAACAGTAAGGGGCCAGGACTGGACTGAATAAGATCTCCTTGCAGGTGTTCGGCAGGCTCTCCCTGCAGGCTTGTTATTCAGAGATCCTTATCAGCCTGTGAACACGCCTCGTTTATCCTTTCAAACAGAGAAATCTAAATTTATGCAAGTGGATATAGGTCTGGGCTGTATGCCTCTGAGACTTTTAGGCCGAGATTCAGAGATGTTCCACACCCACAACAGAGTCTACCTCAGCTCCTTTTTAACACCACTGTAAGGAAAAACAGGATCTGGAGATGTCATCTGACATAAGGGATAGCAGATAATTCCAGCTTCTAAAAGAAGTGCTTCCACGTGAACTGTGGAAGCACCAGTGCTTCACGTTGGTGCTTCCACGTTTGCTGTCAAGCTGGAGGCATAAAATCTGCTTTTTATTTCTTATAGGATGGCTTCTATTCTTTTACTAGCCGTTTTCCCCCCACAAGATACCTCAATAGTATCTGTTCCCTGATCTGTGCCACAAGCATTAGCAATAGCACCACAAGAGAGCAGGAACACGCGTCTTGGGTGAAGAAAGCGCTCCCACCTGCTTGAACTTAAATTGGCTTAAATAGCTCCTGTTAGGTAATGCGACAAGAAGTGTATCTCCATAGAAACAAAGTCACACAGAGGAACAATGGCCCTGCACTGGCCCCTCCCAGGGCTGGGACAGGAGAGCCAGCAGCCCTACCGTCCAGGCGTGAAACCAGCCCAGCCACCCAGCCAGGAGGCTTACAGACCAGTCACCTTACAAACTGAGGGGGTTACTGCCTAGATGGTACAGGACACATTACGAAATGCAAGGGAAGAGCAATTGGGGATTGCACAGAATTTACTATGAGGACATTTGGGGACGGTATGGTGAGATAAAAGGTACCAGTCACATGTAAGAAGGTCAGGACAGTTGTCTGTCCATGCCCTGCACCTTGTCAGTCCAGTCTGTCTTCTCACTAAATTCTATTTCCAATTGTTTTCCTGCATGAGGACCTCTCAGTTCTGTGTGTATGTTTGTTTCTAGAGTGTCAGCAGCAAGTGAGGGTGTGATCAGTAGCGACTATTATGCCAGACTAGGCAGCAAGTAGATGGTTTGGGAGCCAGCTGTGTGTGTCTCCGGGGGTAAGGATGCTTTCAGAAGGACCAGGAGGCTCAGGCTTAACAACAGAGAGACTGCGGGGTCTGGAACTGGACTGAAAGATGAATTTGCGTGTGCCTTTATCTCTGCGGGAGGTAACCAGGGAAAGTGAATATCCAGCTACTGGGTCTGTCTAAGCCCGGTTACCCGAGAGAGATTCGCAGTGTGTATGTGCGTGTGCATGTTTGTGCATATGCATGCACGTTTGTGTGAGCGAGGTGCCTGCACTGGCAACTAGAGTGGGGCTGTGGCCTTGGGGGCTCACCTGCCAGGGTGCCAGCACACAGGGAGACGAGGGATCCCAGGGCAGCTACTGGACGGATCCACAGTGCGTGTGTATTTCCCACTAACCCACCTTCACCCTCATAAGCCAGAGAGGGGTACAGGATGAAGCTGTTGGTGCTGTTTGCATTTGTGTAAGTGCCGAGCGTTGTCTGTCGGTGTCGTTCTGTGTGGCCAGCCGCGTGTTTACGCGTGTACGTGTAACATATGTGCGTATTTGTGTGTGTGCCTACCAGGAATACATGCTCAGCCTTGCTACTGGTTGGGCTTGGGAGCATGGAGCTGCAGCAGTCTCACCTCTATCAGGCTGCTAAACTCATCAGTTCCCTAAAATAAGCTATATTAGGCTGCTTGAGTCATGTGACATTAAAGGGGTGTAATCCATGTTGAAGGTACCACATGAAGGGTTTTATGTGTTTCAGATTTTCTCATGACTCTCAGTTTGTCTTCGACCATGGGCCTTAAGTCTCAGATCCATGGTCAGGGAATCTGTCTGAGAGCAAAGACTACACTATCTTAGCATTTTATAAAGCTTGTAATAGCTCATGGGGTTCTTCAGGCATCGCAGAGGAAGCAGCAGAAGCACCTGCTTTGGATGCTCACATGAAGGAATACTTACTCTTGGGAAGATCCAGCTTGGCCTGGCAAAGCTCCTTGCCAAAACTGCAAGAGAACAATATACAGGCAAAAGTCACCACTCTTAGGACAGAGATAAAAAGCAAGACTTGCTCCTTTCTGAGGAAAGGAACCGCAAGCTCACAGACTTTTTAAAGATGTGACTGAGCTATATCTCTTCTTTCTACCTTCCTGCTTTCGTCCTTGTGGAGATGCTGACTGGTCTTTGCCTTCTTTCTACACAGTACTACTAGTGACACGCAAGCAACTGACTCAACAGTGGTTGTTAACGTTAAATACTATGTATGCACCTTGTGCCTCCGTCTCCAAAGCTTTAATAATGCTTACTCTCTTAGAGGGACTATTTTCCTCAGGAGAGCTCCACAGGAGTATTTTGGCAAACAAAAGCTCACCAGGCCCAACTCAAAGGTTAGGGGATGCTGACAGGCCTCCTCTACTAGGATTTTACATAAGGGCCAGGAATTTGTGATCGAAGCACTCAGGATGAGCTTGGGAATGATAAGCTTGAGAAAGGGTCAGGATGGCCCGAATGGTTTTGATCCAACAAGATCCCGGACTAAGAAAGTGATACAGGCATCTAATAATATTTCAGGCAGCTGAAAACCCAAAGGACCTGTTTTTTCTCTCGCTTGTATTTTTAAAAAAAGCACATAGTGAAATTCTGTGGTTTTACATCCGCGTGAGCACAGAATCAGACCCAAACTGTTGAAGCCATATGACGTATTTGCTCTACAAAGTCAATGCCTTTTGGCCCATTCTTCTGATGTTCTCGGGGATTTCCTGAGCAGGCTCCAACCCTTTCAAATACTGAAGTGTCTTCAGCCCAACTCCTCCAAGACACTGAATGACTCACCCCAGAAACAGCAGGGTAGGCTGGTCGTGGGAGACCAGGCAAGGCCATTTTACTATGGAAGGCAGTTGCGGAGATAATCTGGGCAGATGACATTGTAGCCATACTCTGCATGGCTTTATCTTTAGCTGCCTGATCCTGTGGGCAAGAGTAGAAACAGGAAAAAACAGAATTATTATCATGATAAACAAGTTGCCTGGTCTAATGCTGCATAACCAGGATTCTCATCAGCTTCTTTGTAGGGAACAAGCATCTCTGAAAACCTGGGCAGCAGACTTGCCAATAACCGTCCCAAGAACTCTTCAAAGCATGTAAGTCTTTCACCCATTACTATAGCTTCAGAAGCAATTAATCATCCTTTCCGAAATACTGGGATGACTGTTTTAGAGACTGATAAGCATTTATCCTTTCTGTCTGGAGGCTTTCAGCTGCACAGCTGAAATGTTTTGTAATGGAAACTACAACCCTGATTGACTCTTGTATTTTAATCATTGTTAAGAATATTCAATGGGAAAGACTCTTGCTTATCAAAAAAACCTCTAAAAACAAGGTCACAAGAGGAGTTTGTCATCATCGCTGCAAAAAGACTAGCTCAATTTGAGACTGCATTGGTCTCAGGTAGAGTGGATCTTTTTATTCCTATCCCGGGGGAAAGAGGAAATCTTAATAAAGCTCCCAGGGCACATATGCAAGGACATTCCTTTTTGTAGTTTAACAGAGCTGTGGAATTGCACACCTTTTTACGGGCAATGACGAGGGGGTCTGATGCATATTTAAAACAAATATCATTCTTCATTTTTTCCTCCGAGGAACAAACAGACAAAGAGAAGCACATCCCCACATTCTGCCTTTCTTCCTACATTCACTCCAATTAATCTTCATCCTTCAAACACTCCACATTTATCCGTCACATCATAATTATAGCAGCAATGCCGCATACGGATTCATGGCTTGGAGAAACTGCCGAAAGAGGTAAGCTTTCGCAGTCTTCCTCAGGAATTCTCACTTCCTGATTGCATTCATTGACCTGCAGTAAGTTCTCACCCTTGGGTCTCCCTTCTCTCTAACTCCTCCACTTTCTCTAAGGTCTTCTAAAGTTCAAAGTCCAGGGATTCTGATGTGTCTAACACAGAAACATTTGGAGGAGGCATCGTAACAAAAGCTCAAGAATAAATGATAACGTTCGAGTGGAATGATCAGTAGGAATGGGCAAAACTTACATATCTTCTTTTTTACAGTATCTGTGCCTCCTGTTAGTACAAGCCAAGTGAATGGAAGGGAAACATGTTAATTGCTGAGAAAATTCCTAAGATTCTCCAAAGCTATGGCAAAGTTTTTCAGAATCCACTTTAAATCATGCTTTAGGGAATACTTTAAGGATTACCTACAACATTTGTTAAGGGTAAGGATTCTTTTCTGGTTTTTCATGACACAGATAAGCACCATTTCCCAGCTGCCATTGCAGAAAAAGATTTTTTTTTCCCCTCCCCTTACTTTCTCACTGGAAAAATCATATTTGTCTACCTGAGTTCATACAAGAGCTTATCGGGAAGAAGCACTTACTTGTGGAAGTATTAAATTATAAAAAAAAAAAAAAATCCAAACACAAAAACACCAATTAAGAAGGGAAAAGATTTTATCTATTAACCCCTGTTATGCTTGTCTGTTTTGTTTGCATGCCTGAGACTGCTGGAAAAAGCATGTTTTTGTAAAAGACGTCTCCTTTCTCTTTCAGCTAACAGTTCTGTATTCATTTGTATCGTATTTCCAGCAAAAAGAAATAAATGAGAAAATGAAGCAACAAAAACTTCTACGAAACATCCGCAGTGTTTGTACTTTCTTTTATTATTTTCAAAACGCATAATAATAATAATAATAATACCACAACTTCCCTCTTTTTCCTTAGCACAGGTGATATTCATTAGCCACCCAGGGCATGGAAAACTACAGACTTCTGGAAAGAGATTTTTCTCCAGGCTTTACCCTAATTTCCCACCTCTATCTGTTATAGGCACAGTGCACACTTAGAGAAGACACCCCCATTTGTGTGGAGACAACAGTATTACAGTAATTGCTCTGAAAAGGCGGTGTGTAGCTGCTCTGATTTCTAGGATATACGTATGAAAACGTATACTTGCTACGGAAGATTAACAGTGACAGAAGAACACACAGCTATCAGCAGGAACTTGGAAGAAGGGCAGCAGCTTTTGCGATTTCATTTCCTTGCTCTATGAAAACGACTAGCGAAAGCAAAGAAGTAAATGAGTTGAATCAGTGCTACAGACTTGCCTCTGCAGGCAGAAAGGAACAGTCTGGTTCTGGGGAATGGCTCACTGCAGGCAGCTGGGCAGAGCTCACAGCATGGCCTGGGGTGGTGTAAAAGGAGAACAACCAATGGCTCCGTGGAGCTCCCCGAGACACCTTCATTCCCTGAGAACAAAAACGGCCAGCTCCTGTGTGCTAAGTGGGAACAGGCTCGGCTGACCGGCTTTTCAATCATGCCAAATCCCAGAGCTGTGACACACAAGGAACGGAATCGAGGTTACAGATATAAGCAGCAGTAAATCTTTTAACACCCCGGGCAGTTGTTGTTTCCTACTCGCTCTAACTTGCCTCTCAAGCAGGCTTCCACCTGAACTGACCACTTAACAGCACCACAGGTTTTGAGCTTAGGCAGCCCTACCTAGAAGCACTGCATTAGAGAGTTGTAATTTGTAGCTCCTTCTCTTTATCAGAGCAGCTGGAAACACAACAGGCTAATGACAGATACACCACCGTTTTCCAAAATGGACCTGAGGATGGGATGTGGGGGGTGCAGTCATGACTTAGAGGTAATCACTGCTTGCAATAGGGACGCATGCACTTCAGCACTGGTCAAGACTGAGTGCCAACAGTTCACTCGCAGACAGTCCACTTCTCCCGGTGCTCAGCGAGGAGTTGCCCAGACAGCCAAGAGGAAGCACTAACAGCCAGCCCCTCAATAGTTAGGGCTGGACTGGGCTGTCAAGATCCTCATCATCACCTGAAGTATGGAAGATGAGGGAAGCAAACACACTTCCCTCCAGATCACTTACTGCCATACCAAAATCAAGAAGGTCAGCGTGGACCTTCCTTCTCCGGCTGTCTTGATGACGTGTAACAAGGACCAGACCTCACATCCTGCTTGGCAAGCCCTTTCTGGATGGCTCACATTCTAACAGGGGACACCCTCTTGTGCAATTGTCACCCACAAACTTAACCTTCTTGACATTTCTGGCAATTCAGTCTGAGCATAAAACCCATCTTCCTGCTTCAAATCTGAGTGGAAATAAATGTCAAGAGGTATCAGTTCGCTGGTGTGATCTGAGAGCTCTTCCTACAGAAAGGAAAACACAGATTTGCTCAAGCAAGTAGTCAACTATTTTCTTTCTCATTAGCCCTCTTCTAATTAGGTCTGAATTAATCAAGGGTCAAAGTCTATTCAGCTGGCACCGTTTTACCTGAGAAAATGCCAGCTGGCTTTATTGCTTCCTCTCAGTGGTTATGCCAGCTCAGAACACTTTCTCACAGACAATTCCATATCGTTACCACTAGTAGAGGTGGAACTAGCACTGCAGTAACTATAAGGCTACCCTTTCCCAAGGCCAGCGTGACACCAGGGACTGATTACTTGTCAGTATTCGTAACCATAAACAATTCCTTCTCATGAGGAAGCTGAGACGTCACAGCTGAGAACGTGAGTCACAGAGCTACAACAATACAAGTGTTTGCACAACACTTCCTGGGAAGTACCTTTTCCTCCCCGGCTTACTACAGTTCAGAGGCTAATCTCACCCTTTTTTAAGGCTATTCAAAGAGGGAACAGATGAGGGAATAGCTGACTCAGGGGGCTTGTGTGATATGCTAAAGGGTACCCATCATACCTTGAGCTTGGCTTGGATCTCTCTAGCTTTCCGCCTTGCCAGGACCTGGATGTGACTAGATACCTGCATTGAAAGACAAAATCAATCTTCATTCCAGAGGAGTACTTGGTAGCTACTTGCAGAAGTAAACATACTTTAGGCACCTTGTGCAAGAGGGAGTTATTTAGAGTTGAGGGGAGGGCAGGCTGAGGTAGCAATGACATAACATAACATAAACATAAGTGTCATGAAATGAGGTGGGGGACCAGCAGAGATGGGACGTTAAGGCCTTTTCCAACTCAAATGGCTTTATCAAGCCAGACACTTCCTCTAAAACTAAAGAGCCCATCCTTAAATCTAGGGATTAAGAGTTTCTGATCTCTTTGCTCCTCATCTTGGCCTCCACGTTCCATATCTCTGGTTGCTATATAATGCTTCTCAGAACTTCCCCATATCTAATGTGGGCCAAAACGTATCATAGAATGATTTAGGTTGGAAGGAACTTCTGGATATCATCCACCAACTCCCTACCCAAAGGAGGTCTAGGTTGCTCAGTGCTTTGTCCAGCATAGCCTGGACTGTCATTCCCAAATTACAAAGATTTTCGTCCTGTGTGACAGGTATTTTCAAATTCGTGGTTGCTGCCCATCTGTCTGGCCTGAACAAAGAATCTTCATATAGAGGACCACTGACGTTCACTGAAACATTCATTAGTACACCAAACAAATAAAATCGCACACTCTTTAACAGTAGAAAAATTTGTGTGTCATGATGTAGCAGGGAAACATGAGCATTACAGGCCTACTGTAAAATGCCTCAGCTGCCTTTTCCCACCATTCCCCAACTCAGCACAACAACCTCCTTCCAGCAAAGGCAGAAATGGCAAGGGATTTGTTCTCGTAAGCCCTCATCATGTCTAGTGGTCCAAAGAAGCAAATGTTTACAGGGAAAACTTTACACTTACCTGTTTCCTTGTGCGTGTTTTCCCTGTTCTCAGCTTAATATAGCGGGCAATCAGCTCATTTCGTCCTGGAACAGAGAAATAATGCAAATACAAGTTCAGAAAGCTGTGACCCCAGGGAAAAGATGCACAACGTAATTATCTCTCTGTAGAGATCAGCAGTAGGGTGGTGCTCTGTCACACTATTTTATCTCTTAGAAAGGTACTCCTTAGTTCACACGGTAGAGATCTGAGTTTCAGCCGCAGAACTTTGGGCTGCAAATTCTCTTTCCCAGTTTGCATCTGTATAGCTTAAAAATTATCAATAAAAATGAGAATCATACGCTTTGCTTAATAATTACATCACCGTAGTGTATAGAAGCTGTAAACATAGATCAAGATCAACAGTACAAACAAAGAAGAAAAAGGAAAGCCACTCTCCCTAAAACATTCAGAAAGGCAAGAAGAAAGATCCAAGAAACAACAGGCCAGGCAGCTTCACCTCAGTCCCTGGGAGGTGATGGAGCACGTAATCCTGGAAACCGTGAAAAGGTGATTGCAAGTAGTCCACGTGGATTTACAAATAGGAAACCATACTTAACCAGCCTGAGTTTCTACAATGAGGCGACCAGCTTGGTGGACGAGTACAGAGCTGTACATACTGTGACTCTAGTAAGGCTTTTGACACCGTCTCCTACATCCTCATAGGCAAACTGACAAAGTATGGGTTAGATAAGCAGACGAGGAGGCTGAATGGACAGGCCGAGAGGACTTCGATTAGCGGTATAAAGTCCAGGTAGAGGCAAATCTCTAGTGATGTATTGGGGCGAATACTGTTCAACACCTTCATAAATGATCTGAACATAGTGCACCATCATCAAGTTCACACACGATACGAAACTATGAAGAGGCTGATACACCAGATGGCTATGCTGCCATTCAGAAGGACCGCGACTGCAGAAATGGGCCAACAGACATCTCATGAAGTTCAGCAAAGGAAAATGCAAAGTCCTGCACCCGGGGAAAAATAACACCAAGCACCGGTATATGCAGGGGGCTGACCACCTGGAAAGCAGCTTGGCAGAAAAGGACTTGGGGGTCCCAGTTGACAACGAGCTGATAATGAGTCAGCAATGCACCCTCGTGACAAAGGCGGCCAACAGCATCCCAGGCTGCATTACAAGCATTGCTGCCAACAGGTCAAGGGAGGTGATCCTTCATCTCCACTCAGCACTGCTGAGGCAATATCTGGAGTACTGCGTCCAGTTCTGGGCTCCTCGTCACAAGAAAGATGTAGACATACTGGAGTAAGTCCAGAAAAGGGTCCACAAAAACGATTAAGGGGCTGGAGAATCTTTCATGTGAGGAGAGGCTGAGAGAGCTGTGCCTGTTCAGCCTGGAGAAGATTCGGGGGAAGTTTTATCAATACATATAAATACCCTGATGGGAGGCAACGAAAAAGAGGGAGCCAGCCTCCTCTCAGTAGTGTCCAGAGAGGACAAGAAACAACAGGCACAAACTATAACACTTGAAACTCCATCCGAAAAAAAAGAAAAAAAAAAAAAACAAACCCACAAAACTTTTTTACTGTAAGGGTGATCAAACACTGGCACAGGCTGGCCAGAAAGGCTGCAGAGTCCCCATCCTCAGAGATACTCAAAACTTGACTGAATACAATCCTGGGCAACCTGCTCTGGCTGACCCTGCTTGAGCAGTAGGGCCAAACTAGACAATCTGAGGAGATCCCTTACAACCGAAATGAGTCTGTCATTCTGTGACTCCAAATACGAGAAAATAAATAACAGCGGGGAAGTACATGGAAATCGTTACACAGAATTTATCAGTGTGACACGACGCAGTGAATTAAAAGTGCTTTCATGCTCTTGCAGGCATCCCAAAAAAGGAACGTTCTTCAGAAGAGATATAGAGAAGGAGGCTTCGCTTTGCGGAAGGTTTGGGGAGTTCCCATAAACAGGAAGGTGAGGCACTGGCTGGAAGAGGTGAAGGAATCCTTGTCCAATTATAGAACGAGCGTACATTGCAGGCTGAAGACAGTTATGTTTTACCCCTTGATTTTAAGAGATGACACAGTGAAATTGGGGCCCCTCAGAGGGGACAACTTCAGCAGCGAACAGAAGAAGCAAGCTTAGACCTGATTCACAGCTAACGTCACCGTACTCTTTGAGAGTGGACACCAAGACATGAGGCAGGCTACGCAGGTTCCATACACTAGCGCCCGTGTATCAAATCTAAGCAGACACACAGATTTCTGTTCTCTTCCTGGAGATGGAGGAATAAATAACAGAAGCAGAAAAGCAGCAGCTACACATCTGAACTCGAGGCTGATTCAAGGCAGAAAACATGACAGAAAGAGCAGGGTCTGCAAAATAACACATTTGTGGTGACCACGCTAGTAGCGATACAGTACCTCAATACAGAGTTGTGAGTGGGAAGCGCAAGGCTGTGGGACATCTTATATGGCTGCAAGTGCTTGAGGAATGAGCAGGAATAAAACGTAAAGCAGCACCACAGCTTTTGTGAAGTTTACTTATAACAAAATAAGAAAAAAACCAGTATTTTCTATGGAAAGTTTAGAGGCTGAATGGAGAACTTGTACATTAGGACATCACAGACATGAAAGAAGCAAGCAGTGAAAATAGATGCAATATTTATTCCAGTAGTTTAATATTCCATGAAAAAGTTGTCACTTGTTTTTATTTTAAACCCATTCAACTCAACCCTGAACAAAATGAATGCAAGGAAGGACTCTATGCTAGAGATTGACTACCCAACTCTTTAGGGAAGGGGAAAGCTCCTAATTCCATCTGTTTCTGAAACAGAAGAATGTAAATGCCCATGACTGAATTTAAGCCATGTTCATGAAATGTAACCAAAGCACACACAGGGACGGGAAAGCATTTTACATTTACAGATCTTAATCTTTTCCTAATGGTGCCATTAGAGAAGCTCTCCTTATTCCCCTTGGAGAAATTCGCGTCTGAAGCTGAAAAAAGGAAACAGCTCCAGCTCCTCTATATACAAATTAGGAACTATTCCTTGTGCCACAAACCCAACGACCAGCGTGTAACCACTGACCTCTTCAGTTCCCCCAGTTTCAGCATTAGCATGGTCACATGCCCAGGAGAGCTTGATGGGAGCAGATGCTGTTATGCTGCCTTCCACCTGGCTGCTTTTCCAACCAACGTAACCATTTTTACAAAGTCCAGACCCGTTACTAACATCCACACCACCTCTTCCTAGTGCCAAGAATAATATTTATGGCTTTTTAAAGCCTCCATCTGTTGGACATGGATCCAAGTTAAAAGGTAAGAAACAACAGAAGTGATTCTTCTCACACAGACGCTGGCATATATGAAATTTCAGAAAGCCAGTTTGACACACCTCAGAAGTGGAAAACGTGCAGAACAAAACAAGGTGCTCAAATGCCATTATCTGTAAAGAAACAAGAAGGAAAATTCATATATACCAAGACGACCCTTTGAGGAGCAAGGGGAATGGGTTAACGGAAGAGAGGAAAATCTAGCTGTGAGAAGAAATGGATGTGGAGAATTTCAGGCAAACTTTTAAAGTGTGCATATTGGGCTATACTGACAATTTGAACACATGGAAACTCTCCAGCCAATGGCTCAAATATGGGTCATCCTTGCAAAACTAATTTCAATGGATTCTCAGCCAGATATAATAAATGTTACGGAGCAAATTTAGCTTTGTTGTGTTTCCATGAAAGTCAAGAAATTATACAGAGCGAGCAATCTGACAGAGCACTATTCTGCTTCAGCAGTAGAAGGCTGCAGGGCTAATCTGTGTGAAAGGATGCCATGAACAGCCCCGTGCTAGTCACAGTCAATGCCAGCCATCTCCAAAATGGATGAAAACAACAATCCATCAAAACCTCAACCAGTCAGAAGAGCACAAGCTACCTTTGCTCAAACATATTTTGGAAAGGGGCAGGAGACACACGAGGAGATACACGAAAGGAACTACAAAAAGGAGACGTGAGGATGCACAGAAGGAGAAATGCAAGATATATAAAAAGACACATTTGGAGGAAAGGAAGGAGAAAAGGAGCCACGTGGTAGGGGACGTTGTTGGGGACACGGCTGGAAAGGTACCCTTGGAAAGAGGTGCTCCATGGCAGGAGTACACTTTGAGGTAACTGCAGCCCATGGAGGACCCATGCCAGAGCAGGGACAACCCTGAAAGGACTGCAGCCCATCGAGAACGCATGTAGGAGCAGAGAAGCAGCAAGAAGCATCAGAGGTAAAAAAAAAAAAGGGGGGGGGGGGAAAAAACAACTAAAAAACAAGGACTGGCAGAAAGAAACCTTTCCACAGTAACCCCAATCTCCTGCACCACCCAGCACCTCATCAAAGGAATTAGGAGGGAGGGTTCTAGAGAATAAAACAAGGGAAGCTGAGACTAGGAAGTGGGGAAGAGAGGCAATAAACTGTAGCCAAACCCGGGAAAGCGGGAGATGTTTCCCTAAGTGTGTCTTTAACTGTGTGTCTTTGACAACATCGGCAAAAACTGCAAAGCTCTCTCAGGCCACGCACTTCAGCGGAGAAGGCTAGAGGGAGGGGAAACTGTTGTACAAACTGCACACATTAGAAGCTGATACAGAAACTCTCTAGAGAAAGCATTCAAACGCGGATCCTCAGAATTTCCAGTTTTAGAATTCGTTTCCTACTTGCCACTCAGTACCTCTGCTTTCCTCTTCCAGAATTGTGTTCCCACAGAGCCAGGAAAAAACAGAAAGGTGGCAGCTAATAAACATACTGGTAGCAAAAAACCCCCAGACCGCTCTACAAAGACAGTAGCAGCACAGGGATTACTAAATATAGAACTATGCAAATTGACAAGCCCCGTAAACTCTGCCACAAGAACGTATTAAATTACCATGAATCAAAACTGCAAGAGAAGCAAGTGCTAAATGTCTTTTGTTTTTCTTATCAAAGGGTAGACGTAAGCAGGTATTATGCTGCTGGAAGCCTGTAGGTTTGCAGCCTCTGGAAAGCACTTTCTTTGTTTCACGACCCTGGCTGCAGGGTCAGCAAAGACTAGCGCTCCTCACTTGGCTGAAACAGGCAGAGCTGTCATAAACCATCAGATGGTTCATTTTTTAGAGCCATGTAAAGTGTCTCTCAGTAATCTGATCATATGTTGTGTTCTTAGAATAACTCCCGCTGAGGCCTGACATGGTCACCAGAACCTGCCAACAGTTGTGCCTTCTCTGTCGAAATTGCGCATTGGGTTTCATGAAGCTCTGGCCAACATGCCAACTGCAGCGTGGCACCCAAAAGCTCTTTATCCTCCCCATAGCCTTCCCCTTGGAAGCATGGCATGAAAAAAGGAGTAAAGAGATACTCTCTTATGTTCTTTACTTCTCACTCAGATAAATTTCAAAGGGCATAAATTTAGCTCCCACTCCGTCTTACACTAAATTGCAAAATTTTGCGTTTTGTCATCCAGGAAGGTGTTGCTATAAGAGAAGTGAATAAAGAGGCTTTTTGATTCTCAGTTCTACACCTGTGCTCCTTTAGGTATAACAGGAGAGAAGTGTCTACCTCTAAGGAAGGGGGAAAAAAATCAAGGAAATTCCCCACAGCATTTCCCAGTCTTACATCAAAGCTTTGTGTTGGCTTTCTGCTAGTAATGGTATATTACTGCTTGCACAAGAGGCAGATAAAGCATGGCTTTAAGCCTTATAATTCCTCGCACACCTGTTGCCAAAGAAAGTAGAAGAACCAAAAGCCTCTCTTCGGTGATGAGCAAGAGCCAAGAACTCGATGATTTCTGCAAAATCCTTCCGGTGGGAAACTGCGTGAAAATATCTGCTTCTTGGTAGCGCTCTTTCCTGTACCCAAGGCAAACATACGCACCTACCTGTGAAGTGCAGCAAAGGTAAGAGAACTAGAGAAGCAGCTATCCAGCTGTATCCAGTGGAAGGTTAATCAAAGCAAGGTCAAGGAAGCCATCTCACTTATCATTTCAATCTCTTTGTGTCATTTAATGTCAGCTCCTGCGACATGGCTGTCTCCTGAACTTGCTAAGTATTTAGTTAACTGGTCATTAGAATCAGCATAAACATAACGAACTGTGCGCGTCAGACAGCACGACAAATAAATATAGACAAAAGAGGGAATTTAGGGACACCTCAGCTGCCCACCAACTGTCAAATGCTTCTCTATGCGTACAAAGCTGAGTAACCGCTGAGCAAGTCTTACCAGAATGACAGTTAAGGCAAAAGCAGTGCGCGCTGTGTTCACGTGTGCATGTACAACATGGGACTAACTGCCACTGGGATCCGCCCCGATCCATACCTCCCTGCACAGCCTTGCTTTCCACCTCTTATTCCACTGCTCCCTCCTCCCAGATACACTAAAGGTCTTCCTGGGCATCACTTTTTCCAGAAACAAGGCCGCATGCATCAAAAACCACACTTTTGTCTTCCTGATGGCTAATACCACCTTCTCATCAAGACGCACAGATATTCAACTCTTACTGATATAATCCTTAAAATTTGTTTTATTGCTATCTTTATGGGACTTTCCCTTCACCACAAACCATCTTTTCTTACCAAAGCCTTGGTGAGAAAATTCTGCTATCTTCCCAATTTCCCAGCCTAGCTTTTTCAAGGCGAGAGAAAATGCAGTACACGACCTCTCCTTCTCTGGTCTGGGTTCCCTTAATCCCTTACTACCTTCCTTGACTTTTGGCAATCATTACTGTCGCACCTTTCTTGATTACTTATCATGCTTGCTTTCAGCCTTAAAATCTCTTTTCAGGAAACTTGTTTATGAAGTTGTAGACTTTGGCCTCTATCTCTCCTATAGGTATTTCTCCCCCTTTTTCTGAGCTTTGTCTTGGTATACAACTTATATAATACAGTGCAACACCCAAACTCTTTCAAAGGCTCAGTTCTTTCCTCCCTCTCTGTTTCAGCTCCTACTTTTACTATGAATTCCACTACCAGAGCAGAGGCTGTCCCCAAAGCCAATGAAAATTCTGCATTAACCATCTCCCTATTCATCCCTATCTTTCCACCTCTCCTTGGGAACCTCCATCTTCACTCCCCCACCATCAATGTCTAAACTTTGTTGTTTGCTTTTCACTGGTCTTCAGTCTTTGTTGGTACCTCTAAACTAAACATACCGAGCAAGTACTGCAGCACGGTGTCTTGTTTTTCCCATTTACCTGGACCGCAAGTGTGTCAAATTCCTGTGGGAAGTAGCCCCAACAGCAGTGGACAATCTCAGGAGCAGCATGTTTATTTTTAATTAGGAGCAGGAGACAGCTCTTCAAATGATATATTAATAAAGAAGTTCACTCTGATCAAGCTCCTTCTGAGGCTTTTTTTTTTTTTCTTTTTTTCTTAAACAACCTGTATTTTTATTCCTAACTTTTACACTGAACCCAGAGAACTACATTCAGGAGGCAATAAAAGGACTTCATACACCACTGTGACCATCATACTGGGATCACTTCCCATGAAAGAGACCACAGAAAACCACACTGCATTTTCCTGCACTGGCCTATCCTACCAAGACACATCTCCACCCACCAACGCAGAGCTTCAGTGCTTAACAGTGAGGTTCACGTTCCCATAGCACAGTTACACATAGCAGAGAATTTTATATTCAGCTGTGAGAAGAAAGTTTCCTCACTCATTTATTCCATGCCTGAATTTGCTCAGTATTAACCTTCCACAAGGAGATTCCCTGAGCTCATGTAGTCCCTACAATAAGGGGATTTTGAGAGGAAGATTCAAAGAAAGCTAAGCCAGTACTTCTGAAAATTATCAAAACAATCCGGAACCTGACAATACAATACTGAAGTGATTAGCATCACCACTTCATCAGCTCTTCCCTGACATACCTGTTTTCATCATTTGACTGCGGAAGTGCTGAGCTCCTTCCTCTTTTGAAATGACAAAGAAGTTGAAGCTTTATTTGCTGGTCAGAATGCGCCAGTCAAGCACCTCACGTGTGGAAATGGCAGCCGAGTGATCAATCTGTCTCAGGTCTTAAAACTCAGTTGTCTCATTTACTAACTGGTCTAAACACCGAAACCCCATCTTGCGCGAAAAGACCTTTTGCTGGGAAGGTTATTCCTCTCCTTTTCCCTGTGTAACCTAAATTCACACCTAGAAACACAAGAAGTGCTATCCCCATTTAGAAACTGCTGTTTCTCGATGGACAATTTAAGACACTTCACGCAAGGTGTATGACTGAGGGATAATAATTACAGACCCTGCAGGTTTTGGGAAGCTTCTTATTAGTTCCAAACGAGGAGTGGAGATAAATGAAAAGTCAGTCACCACAGGGGTAGTTACAGCAACGAATTCTTCATCAACAAACAACCTGAAGAGGTTCCCCTCTCCCCAGCTGGTCATTCCTCCTCCTGCAATATTCCACCAACTCCTGTGTGCAGCTGTACCAAGTAAATCACCAGAAGAAGGGGAGGGGAGGCAGCGGTTAAGGACTGAGATGCACCACTCTAATTCCCAAAAATTCAAAAATAAGCCTCCCCCCATTTGGATTTTGTTGTTGGTTTTGTTTCTCCTAATCGGCCTATTTTTAATTGGATTGGTGAGCTAGTGCGTTTTGTGACAATATTAACCACAGCACCGGCACAGCGGAGACGACGGAGAAAGAATCAGGGCAGAACTTCTTAAACCACTTTTGCCACCAGAGAAATTGTAGCCCGGAACTGTACACCAGCTAACCCTCACACACACACAGACCGGTAAGAATACAGGCAAGGTTCTTCCTGTGCTTGCATCATTTGTGTAAAGGCTAGACAAGAGTTAAAGCACCTCCTCATTACCGCCCCAAAGACACGTGGAGTTGTTCCTTGTAAAGATGAACTTTTACTAAGGTACAACAATGTATGCATGCAGCAATCCCTCGCCATCGGCCTAATGGGAAGCTCCAGGCTACGCAGCTCTCCACCACCCCTCAGCCTTTAATAGTTTTTCAGTGCAGAAATCGAATGTCCTCATCAGCTGTGTTTCCCCACATTACCACCTCAGGCCACAGAAACGTAAGATAATCCATCCCATAAGTACTCCTCCATATATACAGTAAAGGCTACAACAGGAACAGCGCTGGGACTTGTTCTGGTGCTAGTGTTCTTGTTCCAGAGTTAGACTGATGAGAATCTTCTAGAAATTGTTTAGATTCAGTTTGGCTGGGAAATCCCGCAATCACACCAAAGCAGCTCCATATAGTAATACACGTCCTTCAGATGGCAGAGAGCGTACCAGGTATAACACCTGAAACAACCAGTAACAATCCTGCACGGAAAGACATGTCAAATTAACAGCTTACAGTCTCTTAGGACACCTGAGAATGACCACGGTATACAAGCACAAACATACTTTATTCACTAAGGCCCAGGTTCAGAAAAACACGACTGTTGAGGGTAGCACTGAAATTAACGCTTAACTATAACAACATCTTCCAGTTCCCGTGGGTTCCAGTTCTACATTACAGACCCAGACATCTGCTAAATCCTTCCTTGGGTCAATAAACATCTTGTCTGCTCGTTTCAAGAACTTCTAATAGCTGCGAGGTATCTGAAAGCAACTCCCAGCAGTACTTCAGTGATATTGCCTCAAAGGATGGCAAAAACTTCAGCACCTCTCCTCATTTTGCAGCCAGCTGCCTCTGCTGGCACCAACAGTACGCTGTTTCTTGCCGATTTCTGCCCAAGTGCTAATCTAGTGCGCATGCCCAGAAAACAGGCTGACCAAGTACTCAAAGCTCCAGCTATCACAGAAATTGGAGATAAAACGGGTCCGTGAGATCCGTGTAGCCACTTGCTGTGTGACCAGCACAGAACCAGGCAGTTCTCAAGGCACCTGGACTGGTCTGGCTTAGCCCTGTGAGGAGTCGTGACTGCTTCACTTCACGTGTAAGAACACACCAGGACCCAGGCCCAGCTAACTGACTGAAAATTATGCTGCAGCTTCAAGGAGAGCAAAAGAACCCAGAGACTGTTCTTGCGTTATATGAATACATGAATACTGACTTTGTAAGTGGAATGGCTGCCACTTCACCAATCTTCAGTTTTTGCCATAATAATTTAGAGTGCAGTCATTGTCCATGATTACTTTAAACCATCAAGTTATAGTTTCCGCTTAAACGAACGTCTGGCTACTGCTGAAAAAGTGTTTGCTTTTTTTCCCCTAACTCTCTCACAAAATTGTTCCACAGGTCAGTTCAGCTCTCTAATCTGTCAGAAATCTGTCCAGCTCATTTTGCCAGAGTAGTTTGCTATCGGTTTAGCAAGCTAAAATGGATCAGCAAGAAGTCTGCTGGAAACTGAAGTTAGCCTAAAGAGTGGGAGCACAAAACTGGAAGCAGAGCAGGTAACGGGAGTGGGAACTTCCTCTCTTCTTCTGCAGGGACCTGTTAGGTCATCTCACTGTTTCTGAAGGAAATATACTCTTAGTCTCAACACGGAACAGTTTTACACCATCCCAGCAGTAGCAAAAAGATGTCGTACCCTGCAACAGGTGATAAGAGAAAGTGGACAGAAAAGCCCAGCAGAAATGCGGTCTTCATCACTGGGTAGCTACCCAGGAACTGGTTTGGGTAATAGCTGAATTCTGCCAACTTCATAAAATTTCCTTACTGCGGCTTGTGATATTTCCTCTCCCGCTCTCTTTCTGCTCCCAACGCTGGAGCAATTCTGTTCTACATTCTTTAAACATCTCTTCCCTGACTGAGTGTACAGTGTAAGTCCGATAGATAGCTGGGCAACCATGATTCAGGCAGTGACAGGAGAGGAGGAACAAGGGGATGACAAAACTATTTAAGCTACAGGGATACCTAAAAATGTGCATGGATCCAGAAGAAAATTTGTAAATATCTAGGTGCTTCAGCTACCCTCTAGATGAAAGCTACTATCTCTAGAATTGTCACATCACGTTCCTCCAGTCTTAGCCACAAAGGATCAGACTAGACATGAACAGTTTAAGTAGAGCTGGCGCTCCCTCTGGGTACAGAAACAGATAAGATGACCTTTGAAGGTCCCTCCCAGCACCATTTTCTATGATTTTACGACCAAAGATGATGACGGAATTTTCATATGCAGGAATGCTCATAATCCCCAGTCAAGGCTGAAGGCAATATTGTGCTAAATACCATCCATGCACGCGTGTTTCCCTGTAATACTGTCGTGCTTAGGAATAGGCCTACGGCCAGAGCACTTGCAGTCAACAACTTGGGTCATTCCTATTGGGAATGAGTACTCTCCTGGCACTCCAGTCCACAGACTCCAGTGTAAGCTCCTGGAAAGGGCTTTGCAGTTACTGTACAAACCACACTTGAGAGGAAAGAAGAGTGATTCTGAAAACATTTTACATGAAAAAGTTTCAATGGAACCAACGTCATTTCCTGTTCAAAAAGTTAGAGACAGAGCACGACCGTGCCTGTATATGTGCATGCAGTGAGCCTCCGAGAATTTGAAGGAGTACCCAGAAGATGGGTCACAAGTTCAAGGTGACAGCAACGAGGAACAGCTGCTGGCTATGCACCCTTCAGCAGCAGGTGTACCCAAGCCCCAGAGGTTTAAGTCAGCCCTGCCAGTGACCAACGGACTTACAAGACCATCTGTTTGGGCACAAACTGCACACAGCCTTCCCAGTTTTGCTGCCCAGATCTTCATCATACACAGACAATACAGGGCTTGTTATGGATTAGCTAATGAGCAACTGTTTAAACCGACAGACAGCCCTAGGTCTCCTGTGTTCATTATCTGGATCCTACACGACTGAGAATACGGCCTCTTCTTTTAGCTGTAATCCTGCCTTTCTCTGATCGAGCAGCTTGCCTTCACATTGGGTCGCCCCTTAAGGCACTAGAACCTGGAAAGGTTACATTATCTTATACCAGTTTTGCTTAACATACATATAGGGATACTTCAATAAAGTTCTGTTAAGTTATATTTCATACATGCCCTCCAGCGATAAGGCACGCCTTTGAAAGACACTTTAAAAGAGAGTTCATGTGATAGGTCTTGCTTACTTGCACTGTAGAAATAAGCGAGCTCCTTCTTTCCTAGGCCAGGTCCCCATGGAATCTCCATATTGACACTTATCGGCTCCCTCTATGTACGTGCAGCCCCTTGCTTGAGAAATGCCATCAACCATCGCTACCCAACGTCTGACTAATGAACAGAATTAAGACAAATTCTGAGAAAGCACTCCTTGTGTTTATCTTGAAGTTTGCTCTTCCTGTTTTAGACCTGAGAAAGGGCCTCTGCGTCCATCAGTCTCAAACTTACTCATGTCACAAAAACACACATAGTATAAACCGTAATACTAACAATTTTGAAAAAAACCTGCAGATATTCACAGTGGAAAGCAATATTCGGCCACCACCTAATGCCCACCGTTCTCCATTTCTTGTGTAAAATGGAAGTATGTTTAATCTAGAATCCACCTCACATTCATACAAAACACACAAGCATACGCACACACACCATTCCCTAGGACAAATATATTCCTTCTAGTTTTGTCTGATACAATTTATAAGTCTGAAAGAACAGCATTTCCAGTCTAACTGGGTACAGAAGAGAGATACCTCAGCACCGAGCACCATGCTGTCACGAAGCTTCTGCTGATACCCATCCTGTATTCCTTCTTTCTCTCCCATTAATCCTAGTCATGCTCACATGTTCCACATAAAATCCCTCTCCCTCCTAAATGTTAACACCCTTCAAATATTTTTAGACTGTTATTATGTGTCCCCCCACCCTCCACCTTTCAGTCATCGCTTAGCCGAGCTATGTATATTTAGCTACTTTAATCTTTCCTCCTAAATCAGTCCCTTCAACTCCCAGAGCTCGATGTTAAGTCTGGTATGCTCGTTGCTCTTCTCAGAACTCAACCTATGTTTTTGAGATTTTTCTGGTTACGTGTTGGCAAAAACCTGTCCAGAAGAGGGCTTTATGTGTGCTTGTTTTAAGGAAAAAAGAACCTCAAGCCAGTGGACATTATTAATTTTCGTTTTCCATGTCTGATTTTTTTCTCAGGTTTTTAATTCAATCTGAAATTTTAAATGGAAGTTAACATTTTGTATATTTAAGAGCAGGTTAGCAACTGGAAATATTTGGATCTAATTGTGAAAGTATGCAGCGTTTTTTAAAATGTAAAAAAATACAAACAAACAAACAAAAAAAACCAACCCAAACACAAAACCAGACCACTAAGGCTTTTTTTACCAAACTTCTCAGAAAAAGCCGGAAGTGCATAAAGTTATCCAGAAGCACAGCAAAAGCAAAACAGTGACTCGCAACAAGGGAACAGGTTGAGAAATGAAACCGTGACCGTCGCTCAGGTACAAGGCAGATGAACGGATACAGCTACAAAGCATAGAGCTCTCTTACCACACCAGGAATGAATTATAGTGGCTGCGTTATTTACAATGCCAAAAAAAGTGACTTGCTGACAATATACCACTGCAGATCAACTCTACCTTGGAGAATTACTAAACATTTGAAACCTAGAAATGAAAAAGTCAGAGGAAGAGCCAGAAGAGTGGTGCTAATGAAGGAAGTTACATAAACATGATGAAAGCTCTGACTGCAGACATATACAGTGAGAAAAACGTAATTCTGCACGACATGCTTGGTTTTAAGCCTGACAGATAAAAATGGGACTACAAAGCTGCTAAAAATTAAAAGGGACAGGAAAAAGTATGAGCCCTTTTTTGAAACAACAGAATCAAGCCCCCCCCAAAAAAGTAGTCACGATAATTTTGATAACATGTAATACAGAATAAAACCGCTAATATATTTCTGTTCAGTACTAATTATGTTAAGGAAAGGTGCCACAGCCAGTACTAACTGCAACAGCAAGCAGTTTCCTGGCTGGCTGGCATTTCAAAAGTGGTAAATTCTTCAATATTTCGGAAATGGTTGGAACTTAGGGAAAAATATTTCTTTTATGTTTGCATGGAGAAAACACCATTTAAACTGACATACAGTTTAACTTGAAGAACCAAAAACTCGACTTACAAACAAGATGGAAGAAAAAAAAACTTGACAAACTCCAGCAGAAGTTTAACCTGTTGCAAAGGTCTCCAGAAATCTAGCTTCATCTAGTCAACTGCAAAGAAGCAGAACCACACAAAAGTGAAGTTGAAAGCTGACTCAGTGAAACAAAACCTTGACATCGAGCTACTCCAAGACTATCACACCTACCACCAGAAAAAGGAGACGAGGGAAAAGTCTGGATCCTGACTGATTGTCCACAAATCTAAGTTTCATCCATCTTCTAGTGTTTAAAACGGGAGATTAACTTTTGTTACCCAAAGTGTGGGATAAAGGGCTGTTCTACAGTTCACTAGGTCACAATAATGGAAGGGATAGGAACTGTAGAAGTATCTCTGAATACAGCTGAAACTCAAATTTTGCAATTACTTTGGCTGGCCAGTTCAGTGTCAACTGAGCAAGCACGGTCTCAGCATGTTCCAATTGCTTTGATGGCAACATCATCAGGTGAGATGCTAAACTAGATATAGAAAGAAAGCATTTGAAGACCGACACCTTGAAGGTTTTCATATTTGTAATAGCTACCACGCTTTTCCCTCCCCTCAAGAAGCAGTGTTTATGAACTGGGACAGGCGTTCTATGTTTTATGCTTCTTTGACTTTGTTTGCTTTTCAGTTTTACTTTTAGTGACTTTCTGAGGTCAGGGAAAACATTAACTGATAACAGAACCCTTTGCGATGAAGCCAATATTCTGCAAATTTACCTAGTCATTTCAGAACAGGGCTGGGAGGGACCACCTGTGACATGGTAGTTTTCATCATCAGACTGATCTTTTATGCCGGCTTACTTCATGTTGCTAGCTCAAGTCTTTGCAGTTCACTGCCTGCTCCAGGTTTTAACTGGTTAACTATCCTTCCATCACTCAGCCTCTGAGCTCTGGACATCTTTTAGGTATTTCCTATCAGACAAATTAGGGCTTTGACTCAGAAACAGATGGCTCCAGCCTGGAGATAGATGACCTGCCCCTGCTACCTGAAATAAAAGCTCTTGAAACCAAAAGTAGTTTAGAGAGGAGTTATTGCTTTATCTGACGCCGGATGCTAGGGGGAAAACCCACAAATCGAGCACGCCTTACCGGGGATATTCACCCATTATTTATACAGAGAAGATGCTCATAATTCCGCCTACCCAGTACGTAACTCCACCTAGGCTTACATATTCAGTAGGATGACCAAATAGCCTTTTTGCACATGCGGATTAAACTTTGCAGCGTCGGCAAGACACTTCTGTGCAGGCGTGAGTTCCTCGGTGGTCGTTTGGGTGGGGATACCCTTCTTCCGTTGTCCTTTCAAGGTGCTGAGTCATCTCAGGACAGTAAAAGTTTACTGTAAGTTGGCCAACTTCTTGAGGATGATAAGGATGTTCCTTGAAGTAGCCACAGCTCTGTCCTAATTGGTACAGGAGCGCATACTTGATGCACAAAAGAACCTTGAAGTGATTAACTACTTCTTGTTATCCCATCCTTGGTGATCAGCTGCCTCTGGCTGTCTCCTCCTTATCACTCTTTGTAACATCAGCTCAATGACTAACTATTTTCTCACACAGTAAGAAGGTTAGTAGGAAACAAGCAACATTTCAGTCAGCATATGGTTATAAACAAAGCAGAGGCCTGTCTTTGGTAACACCCCCAGCTGTCTGCTCCCCCTTGCTCAGCACAGAAATGGCTGAGCTGTTTGTAAACCCCCTGCTAAACTACTGCCTCCTACTGAACGGTAATCTAACAAGCAGACACCAATTCTAGCTTCTCTTATAAAAAGGTGCTCCAAGCCATATGTTTGTGCAGCAGAAGTGAATGCTGGATGGCTAAGGCAGTAGCTCAGTTCTTCCAAGCTTTTACTTGTTCACTTGTAAATCAAGGCCCCAGCACTGTTTTGTCAAAATTAGCATCACTTACTAGTTACTGTTTTTTATTTCTCTGTCCTCAGCAGTGTTGGGAGACCTGCTCTATTTAACATCTCCATGGAAATCACACTAAGCTTTTTCCTCTCTTTTCTCTAGATCAGTACTGAAGATGCCAGGAGATAATGACTCTAACACCAAATTATGTGACTGCTTATTGGGTACAAATGCTACAGGTATTATTTCTCCCATGGAAAAACACAGCTGGAGAGCGTAAGAGCCAGATTTATAATATGGTACCCCCAGAGTATTCTAGCAGGCAACACTTATAAAAACGATCATGCGGGAACTTGGTGGTATCAGAAGACCACCAGATAATAGGTTAATGGTGCTCTAGACTCACTGCTTCTAATGTCAACACAATGATGAGGAGAAAAGAGAGCATCCTGTATCAGACAAGACAGCTTTTTGTGCCTTAAGCAGGTGGTAAGCAGAGACGGCGGCAGAGGACAGTGAGCGCTTATCCCTGGAGCCGTACTGTGGTATGAGCTTATTCAGTCAGGATGCTGCCTCCAGTAATGGAACATGTCTAGGAGGGGAAAAGATAATGAAAAAAAAAAAAAAGGCGGCAGCAAAGGCATCAAGACACAGATCATCAAGGTACAGAGAAGAGCTTGGCTGACTTCCCCGTGAAGTAGGAATCATGTCCACTTAGCAATCAATGGAGTGTGTTCTAAAGGGCTGTAAAAAGCAAGCCGACTTGGAAGAGGCTAGGGAACATGAGCATGAAGGCTGTGTACAGGCCGAAGCACAACTTTCTGTGTTATTTTAAATGTACTCAAACAAAACAGTGCAAGTTCTTCCTATCGGCTTTGTGTACTTCAGCTTGTTGAACATGTTTACTGGTAAAAACTAACTTTAAACTGGTAACAGGTTGCCTCACAACAGGTAAGTATATAAATTGCATATGGAATTCCACAAACCCTGGGACCTGGAACATTGTACCCAAAAGCACAGTACCACACGAGCCACTCCTCAGTGGGAAACAGTGAAACGGTTCTCCTTTCGTGAAGGGAAAGGGGCACACGCGGTTCTCTGTAACACCTCGCTCCTTGGTTCATTGAGTTCAGTGCAAGTCAGCCACAGGACAGCTAAACCACCATCCCTTGGAGGCAGGGCCAGCTCCACATACAGCTTGTCCTGTTCCGTGAGCTGGCTCGTAAGGGGTGAAGATGAAATCAGGGACTATATTTATTCTCCCTGCCCGGTCATATCTTTCTATAGATGCCAGGCTGGGCCCCGCTTTCTTGGCATGGATCCTGGAGTCTAGTAAGCAAAGGAGGTCATAAATCAGTGCCTCAAGTTCTCTCAGGAGCACATCGAACCAACCATCCATGTTGGGAACAGGTGCACTGAAGGCAAGCAGGGACACTGTCCCATTTGGAGTAGTGGGGGAGGGTGTGCAGAATTCATTTCTTCTCCCAGAGCCTAGCCTAAACTTTTCACCCTGCAAGTGGGTTATTTTACCTTCTGCAGATCACCAGTGTAGTTAACTAGAGACTTGCCATTAAATACCAGTCCGTGCTGGGTAAGGCCCCAACTAAGTCTTGTTGGTTTCTGCAGTCTGTTCTACTTCATTTATACTTTTGCTCTCACTCTTATTTCTTTTCTGGCCCATTTTGCTCTCTGCTATGACACATTCATTCCAAAGATTAAGTGTTTCAGGGACTATGCAGAATGATTAGTAAATTAAGGCAGTCTTAAAACACAACTGTATTTTTTCACCAGTAAGTTTAAAAGACACCTGTCTTGAAAACCAGTGCAGACTAACAGTGGGAAGGAGCATGTCACTAATCTATGCCTATGGGTGAATTCTCAAATAATATCTTAGTTTGAATAACACTTTAAGCAAGCATTGCTTCTGAAAAAAGCAATCCTACCCTCACCTCAACCATAGCTGCTCATTCCCACTCTCCTTATCCCTTCTCTAAGTATCAGCACAAGTAGCTGTGCAGTGAAACAAATCAGGGGGCATGTCCAAATTAAAGTTCACTTTTTTCCCCTTTCTGGCTGTGTTAGTTTTAAACTGGGTTAGTTCTCTAGTCGGTTCCATAGCACAACCACAAGAATGTCTGTGCCATCACAGAACAGAACAGAACTTGACGTCTACATCAGAATATTGACACTTGCTGAGCCTCAGGGTGATCAGCCTCACTCAACATACATTGCTCTGTATAGAAACAATGATGTATGTACCCACTAAAACCATCCATTGGAGATAAGGCTGCGTAAACAAGACCCCACCCATGCCCCATCGTGAGAGCAATCTATTCCTTCGCTCAGTGAACAATGGCCCGATGGGTGGACAGAAACCTGCAGGATGACTTGTGAAGTGCCCCATATCCTTCATGGTGCTCCCATGATGGAGCCGGCAGACACACAGATCTCAGGTAAACCTAAAAAAAAGCAAACACTGATTGGATAGAAAGAGCCATCCGTAAGATCCTTGCTAGTGCTAGTCTGAAAAACAGTTTTAACACCTTGGGACTTTTAACCAAATATTGTGCACTCTCAGCTTTTGCTTTGCTTTTTAGTCACAGAAGTACCAGGTGGCTTCTTCCAATACTGAGCTAGAAAATCCAGACCAGACCAGACAAAATCAAGAGAGAAACTGTAACTGTGGAACAGGTCAAAAATCCGTTTCAAAATAATGTCTACCACCTAAAAAGTAGAGTTCCGCAGCAGCTGCAAGCCAGCGCTTCTCTGCATTCAGGAATGGATAGCTAGCTAGCTGAGAAGAACCCACAGGTGAAAGACATTCTATAAGAAGGCAAACTTCAATGAAAGGGAGCAGCCAGAGATCTGCTTTCTTCCCCTAAGATTTGAAGTGTACAAACTAGGTGTTTGCACATCGCCAGCAGAGCCATTCAAGGATTCAGGGGCTGACCCTTTAGCACCAGACACAGACCTTTACCTGTTAGAATAACAAGAACGTTGGAGGTAGCAGGGAGAGATACCGTAAAAACGTTGGAGGTAGCAGGGAGAGATACCGTAAGAGAGAGATTCAGTCACACCATGAAGTCATTATATGATATCTATCCAAAGATTAGTTCAGTAGCATGCCCAACTCTGGGATCTGTGCCATTGATGCTCCCCTGAAAAAGACATCTATAATTCTTTTTGATCTGTGAATGTTAAAACCTTCACTGATTTTCCTAAATACAACTTGAAGCGACCAACTGCATCAACTTGGGATCGTCTGAGAGAAAAGAGTTCATTCAGAACATCGTTTGGTACAAGGCAAGTGGCCTGCACAGAGCAGGTTGCCTGGAGTGTTGTGATGTGCCCTTCCTTTCTCCTTACCATACATCTTGCCTTCGTCTGACAAGATAATCTTCCGCCGTCCACATGGTGGGTAGATGGCTAGCGCTTCCTGGAAGCTCTGCTCAATGTCCGGACTCCACACACCCTCAGCGTCATTGTCAATGGGTTTGTCCAAGGCTTCACTGCCCCCCGAGTCGTTGCTCCCCTCAGGGGAGGTGGGAGAACTCCACTCGTTGGAGGTAATGGTGCCAGCTAGAAACTCCAAGGTGCCACACGGAGAAGCAGACTCGGAACCTGCGATGACAAACACATCCCATCTGTCAGTTAGAAAGCTTCTTCTCTAGGAAAACTTGGAGATTCTAAAGAAAAAGTTAAAAAAAAAACCCTCAGCGACAAGGGTTTTAACTTCAAGATTACCTTAAATGGTAACTCAACCCCGTGCCTGATTTCTATTAATGTTCAGATTCAAATCTTTTCTGCAAATCCTTCTGATAAAACAGCCTGCTCCCATATCTCTTTGGTTCATTAACTATCACTTCCCAATTCTCCTCAGATGCTGTCTTCTTGCCTGTGTCTTTGTCTCCTAATTTCCTTCTCCCTCTGCTGTCATTATCTGTGTAACTGTTAGTTAACTTTCTGAAGCACGCATACAGGGATTCAGTTCGTGTGAAAGGCTATACAAAATAAAGCAGTGATGAATTATCTAGTCATCACCGAGCACTGGGCTTGAAATTTTCTTAGATACTGTTTCACTGGATCAGAGTTAGTAGTTGGTGTCATTTTTAACACTGACATTTCTCCTTCTCAAGGATCAGCTGCACTTCTAAAAAGCAATTCCTGGAGCCAGACAGTTTAATGCAATGTCTCCTGAATCTCAGCACTATATCCTGGCAGAAGCAGAAGGCACCATGAGTAAAAGGATAAAGGCACTAGGTTGCAGGTCAAGAATCCTAGGTCCTTAGCCTGTTTCTGCTGCTCATCTTCAGAGCGACATTGGGCAAATGCGTTCAGTTCTCTGTGCCTCTCTGTTCCCTCATCTTTTACCAGTCTCAGGCTATTAGATTTGCCACTGGGCAGAAGCAGAAACTGGTTTCTCATTGAAGCTAAGCAGACAGCTGCTAGCTCTTGAGAACTACAATAAATTACAGTCTACTTATAAACACCTACAGTAGAGGCTGATGTCATTGAGTGGAGCTGCTAAAACGCTCATTCGGAAAGCAGCTTCAGACCATACAGACACTTCCAGTCAACCATACTGAGAACAAATGGCTTCTAAAACCACAGGTAATTTCCCTGCCTTAATCCCAAAGCCGTTCGTTTACCTTTTTAATAGTTTTGTTATCTGAGCTACAAGGAATGCAGTTAAAAGAGAATTCAAAACTCCCTTGCTTACCACCGCAAAGAATTGTGTAGCAAAAAAAATCAGAATAAGGGGTTTTTTTGCAAGAGCAACAGAATCATCAAACTTGTATTGAATAAGAGAGTAAAGAGAGATCTCTCAGATACCAAGTCAAACTGTTCTCCCAAAGCAGGGCTGTTTACCTGGCACGCAAGACACCAAACCAAGACCAGCTCAGAAATATCACAGTGATAATATAAAGGAGAACAGAGGAGAAATTCGAGCATGGTCTACGTCAAAAACTAGCTAGAACAAAATTTGTGCTGTGCCCTAGTTGCTAAATAGGCAAAGCAGGTCCATTCATTCAACTTCAGAAGTTCAAAAATTTAGGGCGCGTGGCTCCAGAAACTTTTCTGATATCAACTTAAAAAAAAAAAAAAAAAAANNNAAAAAACAACCAACATTACATCATACACTCCTTTTCTCCTTTTTAAGTGTCTCTTTGTCTTCTTACCTCTTTGGATTTCACGTTTACAAAACCTTCTCCAAGACCATAAAGACTAGATTTCTTTTTTTTTTTTTAATAAAAGCTGAAATTCTTAAGAATTTTATTATTTCAGAAGCGGAAGTTGTAAAAAGAGTTGACGACACTGGCTCTCAGAAGGTTTTGCTGCTCCTGAATGACTTTAGACAAAAGTAGTTACCTATTTTACGTCTCCAAAACTCACCGAGAGCTCAGGAAATAAATAAGACAACACTGAGAATTTGAGTAACTTCAAGACACAGTATACTTCTTACGTCATGGTGCAGCATTTTAACAAGTTGTTCACATAGACATTTAGGAAACATTTAGAAAATATGATTTATTTCCATGAGAATGTTTGTAACACATGAATCACTAGATTGGCCTAACACTGTCCAACCAACCGTTTCAGCCCCTACATTAGCTTGCTTCAATCGTCTTGACCCATGCTGTGCACTTGCAGAGCACGGGAAGAAAGAATAAAATGGGATGTGAGGAGGGCACAAAGGGGAACTCACACTTGGCCTTTACCACTGGGACAGATATCCCAAGCACACTGTGAACGGCACCAAAGCAGGCAAGAGATCCTGAAATGAATGGTAACACCTGCTTCCCTCACCAAGCACCTACCACCAGTAAATCCCCTTTCACTGCCAGATGCTTAATTAAAAAAAAAAAAAAACCACACGTGTATTCAAGGGATTGTCCTGCTGGGGAATAAGAGTAGAGGAGTAAGCTTTCCACTGGAGGACTCTGACAGAGAAGCAGAAGCTATCTGTTCCAGCTGTTCTTCTTTTGATATTTCCCCAGCATCCCTAGACCCTGAAGACTGTCAAGACCCTCTGTATTTAATGCACATTAAAACTTCCACAGACACAAGGCACGGGCTAGTTTTAACTTAAGCTGACAGACTGAGAAATGGAGGAATTCAGAAAGAAGACTACGGTGTGACAGCAAGTGTATTCATAATAACCACCTGCATTTGGAAATGCAAGTCTCTCAACAGCCAGCAAGCTCCACACTGAGTGAAATCATACTCTAACTGCTCAACTGTATGATTCCCAAAAGCCATGGTCACTGGGAGCTACAACCTCTGCTATCAAGCCAAATCCCCTAGCAATGCATGCAAGTAGATGCAGTCATCTCCTAGGGAACATATGGCCATCATAACCATAAAAAGCACCTACTTTGAATCTAGTTGTTTTCATCTCCTTAATGTCCATGCAGACACAGATGAATACCTAGCAGATGATTTCAGCATGGCATACTCTTATGTTGGAAACTAAGCAAATATATCTGATGCATAACTTCCCCCCTTCCTTCCTCGCCTCTAAATCCTAGGAGTTGTTGCCTGATTGTTTCATGTTTTACAAGGCTCCACATCTGCACCAAGTGCTATTGGTGACAAAGGAGACTGGGTCCTTTCTCATCTAAGCTCCAGAGTAAGTGGAGGATAAAACATGCTGTCCACAAAGCAAGAGACAGAATATGCAAGCCTTATCTCACATTCATACAAATCAAGGGGGATGCAGAACGTAACAGCAATGAGGGAAGAAATTACATAAATCTTGAACTGCGTAGATACTTCTTTTTTTCCTTTTTGTGCCTTGACCAGCAATGTTAGTCCTATCCCAAGCTACAGCTGGGTCAGCAGGCACCGAAATGTGCTATCGTGGCTAGTAACAGCTCTTCTACACCATGGGGCCTGATTCTGCTTTCCCTTCTTGGCCCTAAAGCTATTCCCAGTGGATGGTGAGAAAAGCGGAAGCGTACAGACTTTAAACTCAAGGATGTTCGGCCATCTCCAGCTGAAACCTCAGTAATCACCCAGACACTAACACAAATTTGCCTTCTTTTTGATAACTTGGAAGTTATCAAAAAAGAAGAAATTCCATAGACTGAAACGACCATGAAAATCGTTGTAACTCTGCATCTCTAGTTCAGTAGATGCCAAGGGCTTAAAGGGCCTGCAAAGTTTTCTTAAACAGTGCTGCTTAAATAGTAAGCTCCACATGCAATCCCAGGTGATACTCTGTGCTCAGAGGCAATAAACAGTAATACAGGGAGTCCTGGTCAGGTGCTGTCTGGTCTGTGGGTCTCTTCTTTGGCTGAACACACTGTTGATCTGAACTCTGAACTCACTGGTGGCCAAAGTGACCAATTATTAATAGTCACCGGTGGCCACTTACTAAACTAAGCAAAGCAAGTTGTAGAGAAGCTGGGGGCTAAACTATATCATAAATGGCTTTATTAATATGGCGAGTTGAAAAACTGTCAGCGGAATCACCAGAGCATTTTTCCGAAACATGCTAATGTTGAATGTGTTATTTATAAGACAGGTTTGGATAATATCCATTAGAAACTACTTTAACAAAATACAAATGTTTCTGTTAGCATCAAGCTTTCAGTTTGCTTCTGTTTCCCCATTCTATCAATAGTAACTATACACATAGAGCTGGGTAACTTTAATGGTGTATTTAATGTATTACCGGTACAGTCAATGTATTACCGAGTGTTCTAATATCACTAAGTATTTTAGTGCTTGCAAATTATTTTTTTTCTTTTTGTTTTTAAGTTCTGCCTGTAGAAGAGCTTGTAATCGCAAAGCTTCCTTCTGATGTGGAGAGAATTTGATTCTGAAATCACTAAACAGACATCCCAGCTCCCAGGCATGCTCAGACAATTCCTTCCCCATCTGAATCCCCTCCCCGGCCACAGTTCTTGGGATCAGAGGAGCCAGAGGATGTTGTCCCATTCCCATAACAGGGAAGTTTTGCCAGAGGTCCCAGTCTTGGTGTTTGTTCTCTTCAGATTCCCTCAATTTGAACTTACACTCCTCTTCTTGGCTCTCGTATTTCTCGTATTGTACCTTACAGTTGTTCTTATTCTGATCCCACACTTGTTTTACTGAGACACGATTAACTACCTTTCTTAGTGGGGTCCAGTTCATGGATTTTCTCCCAGGTTCAAAGACACGAGGCCCTCACAGCACCTCCACCTCCTCACTATCTCTACTTCCTTCTTATGCTTCCCTCTGTCCAAATACTGTTTCTTATTCACGCTTGGTCCCTATTCTTTCTGCCATGGCCCATCTCCTCATGAGTCCCTCACAAAAACGGGCTTTTGGGTCAGAGGAAAGCAAAACCATGGGAAAAGCACAAAAATCGCTCAGCTCCAGCAGCTTTGGTTTAATTGTTCTGACGCTGGCGATTTCAACACTACCTCTCTTTCCTTTCACACGTGGTATCTCATTGAGATTCAGAGATCCTGCAGGGCCAGACAGCTGCCAAGAGCCCGTCAGGGAGGTTTCACTGACAGGGAGCACATCTTTAACAGTCTGACACATCTGCTTTCTAACATCAATCCCTCAGTCATTACTGTTGGTAACAGCTCCCGCTTAAGTGTTTGTGGCAGCTGCTCAACACAAAATCATACTTTCCTGACGATCTGAAAAATTGCAGCCAGCTGTCTCCAGTTGTTCGGATGGCTTAGAGCTGCTCTGTCCAAAAGACTCCCCCGGCTCTACGGCCACCCCCTTTCCCTGCTGGAATCGGTCTCCAGCACGACACACGACCAGAGACGTCCCTCTTCACTCAGCCCTGCCAGGCAGGAACGCTCGCCCGCGGAGCCGTGTGGAGTCCGACAGTGCAGTTCCACTCCTGCTTCTGAGCAACTCACCTAATTTTACCAAGGACGTCCCTTCATCCTTCTGCCTCATTTAACAGAACTGCAAGCTGTGGGGGCAGGCGCTGCTTCCCCTTACAGGTATTCCTTGATGTCATTGTAATGCAAATGAAAACAAACAATTCCGGTATTCACCACCTTGATAACATGAGTCAAATACTATTACTATAGAGGATCTGAACCACAACATTTTCATATGACCAGCAGTCAAATAGAGAATTGAAAAAAAAAAAAAGGAAGAATCAGTTCAGCCAGAAGAGCAGATGTCCTGCTGCTCAAACTGCTACTTCAGAGTAGTTTAGAACAATAATAAAACCTGGAAACAGCAACCACCAGTCAGTTACTTCCATCCAGAACACACTAACAAACGAGCTTACACAATGCGGTCGTACAAGGAGGTTCAGCTTTAGGAAAGCTCCAGTTTGGAATACTACAAAATCTGTTGCACAAGGTACAATGGAAGATAGCATTCAAACTTACCAGAGGAAGGAGGCTGGGAAATTCTACAGGACACTACAATAATAGCTCAGTTCCTCTGTAAGACAAGAACGAGTGCAATCAGTAGATGAGTAGCTCCAAGGGGGGTGCAACTCAAAGGCTGCAGGAAAAAAAACCTACAGGAAAAGGTGGGAAAGCAGCTATTCAACAATAACTAAGGTCTGTCAAAGCTTGCAGACAAAAGAGGACAGAAATCATGAACACGTTTACAGGGTCTGTGCAGAGCAAAATAAAGATGCAAGACTTAACTAGCACTGACTGAACCGTATCTAGGAAGATAACAGCACTTTTGTAGCACCAGCCAGCCTGAGTTCCTCAGGAGGTGCACTCCTGTCATTAAATCAGCCTGGAGCAAGATGCAGCGACAGCGGAGATGGGTGGGTGCAGTTCACTGAGCCTTTTGAGGGGGCTCCATTCAAACACTACAGAACAACTTAGGCCTAAAGTGGTGAGCCTGGCTGCAATCTCACCTTTTGCCCTGGGCCTCCTGCAATCCCCGAGCAATGCTGGCTATTCCCTGTGAATATCCCTATCCACCCAGGACACCGAAGTAAGGCTGCCTAATCCTGTGGCTAAAACCAGTTAAGGTACGTGTTACTTGCTAAAAGTGAAGCAAAAGCTATTAACATGTTGTCAGCAGCACCAGGCACGGAAGAAAAGAGAACCGAGATTTCCCTCTGGGTATTGGGCAAGGTAATACAGGCTGCATTGTGAGATTTTTGTCTCTGTCTCACCACTGAATAATACCGGTTTACAAAGGAACAAGCACTACTAGCCTCAGATCATACCCAACATAAACTAGGGCTCCAGCTGAACGCTTATCACACTGCCTAGCACAAAATTAAGCTTCGTTTGCTTGCTACGCTGGAACTGCCTGCGGCAACTGCTGTTCAAAAGGCACCTGACTTCCTGAGCAAAGCAAAACAATACTTAAATTATTGCAGTAGCTGGGCTCTGACTGAAACAGAGAGGATGTAGAGTCCAGCACAGTGATATAAATCAAAACAAGGAGAGATGAGAACTTCTGTCCCTGCAGCCCTGGATAATTCGCTCAAACAGGATGTGATGAGATAAGGCTGTGTGTGGCCTTGCACACCACCCAATTAATTACATTTGTGATAAAGGAAACAGAACACAGAGCCTTGCTGCCCTAAAGAGGGGAGGGAAAAAAAAAAAATACCCAACCCAACAACAACAAAATTTAAAAGGCTGGTTCTGCTCCCACTAGTCTAGCGGTGGCCAACTTGGGGATTGAGCCTGAGCCACAGGCAACTCGTGCACAGCTCCCACACCCAGGCTACCTCACAAGGCCACCAGCCTTGGACTGACAAAATGACTACCGCGTGATTTACATCTCAGCTGGGAGAGAAAAATGAGCCAGCAAGGGCAGCAGAGATTGACACTGCCAGGTTGCCCTGGGATTGAGCCACACACTGGGCTGGCCACAGCCCTCAAAGGAACAGTGCAATTCCTGGGGAGTCACTGTTATTTCCCATGCGGGAACTGTTCCCAGAGCTCCCATTCTCCTGACTTTCCAAGACACGTGGCGTGTGTTTCACAGCTTCCCAAACAGATGAAGGTTGTGGCAGGGTGAAAATGGTTAGCCACCCTCGTGCTAGCAGCAGCAGTTGCCAGGAGTCATTCCCAACAAGCACGGAGCTGGTTAGAAAGCAATGAACCACGAGGCTATCGCAGAATCACCGGTAGCGTTAGCTAAACATGTTTAAATCACAATTGTCCCTTCAAGTATACACAAGTGTAGACATTGACTGATAAAAATGACTCGAGTCATAGCAAACCAAGCTAGAGACAGAAATAGATGATGCTTAGCATCTTTCCAAAGAGTATTAGTCCCTTAATTGTTAAAGGATATGGAACCTCTAATAGCAACCTGAAAAAGCCTGGCTCCTAAACCCTCTGAAAGTCAGCTGTCCTGCAAATTTCACCATTAGACTCCAAAGGCCCTCTTCTTGCCTATGGGAAAAATTATACCACAAAAACCTAAGCGAACCACCCAATGACAAAAATCAGACCGGGGGCAAAATCCAGACAAGAATTTCAAGACAAGAAGAGGTGAACTTCAAAAATGATCTGTGATTGCAAGTAGTGTGACTTCAGAGGGGCTCATGTCTAACACTGGAAGTCAGGCGTCTTTTCAGTCTCTCCTGACAAGTAACACGAAATTGAGAGACTCATTATGTCCATTTTATGATACCCAAATCAAATTCGTATTTCCCAATCCTGCTTCCTGTTCATGACATCTCTCAACCTCTTGTCTAGGACTCAAGGGTAGATGTCCCAAAAAAAACTCAGAACGGTGACATACTTAGCTTCCGTGATATTAATGGCAGAATTTCACATGAACTCAGACAGGAGACAGATACTTGTGAATCTCATGCAAAGCAGTGAAAATGTTTAGCTCCAAAACTATACCCAGTCTGCAAGAAAAGAAATAGCTGAACCTGGGCTAAGAGGCTTACAACAGGATAGACAGAAGCACTGACCGCACAACCCACAGACACAGCCAGATTTCTGCATCTGCAGCGCTTGCTGGTGACCCGTGTTGCAGGCACGACCTGCGCAGCCAGGGCTAAGCCCTTTACTAAAGCCTCAAGACAAAAGCAAACCACAAACAGGCAGAACAGGTGTATAAAATGGGACCTCAGTTCAGTCAACCCGTTGAGTACGTGCCTCGATTTTAGTAGTAGTTAGATGGGAGCTTAAAGGTGTTTGATAACTTTTGATAAACCAACACCTAAGTAAAGTGAAGAACAACCATGAAACATCTACGTCATATGAATGAACCCTACTCATGGCTACCAAAAAAAAAGCCACACCGTCTTGGAGTATTCAGAAGCCATTCCAGCTCAGTTTTGGAGCACATGCCCCAGCTGGAACATGCAGTAGGTGAACACTCAATGCTTACAGCTAAGATGATCGCTTCTTGAGGGCTGGCACTGAGAAAAGTCCACCTGATTCAGTTTTCTGTAAAAGAGTTTGAAATTACCTAGCAGACAAACAGACACCAGCCATTTTAGCCAGATTCCAGTTCTCCTACCACTTTGATACAAGAGACAGTAGGGCAATCTTCAACTCAGATTAGTGTAATTTTGAGGTCAGAACGCTTCCCTCTCAATTGTGGCATAAACACGCTGTCATTTCTAAACTGTTAAACATATAGGGATTTCACAGAAAGCAAGTGAAAATCATGAGAACCTGTAAGTCCAACCACAACCAAATGGGAAACGCTAAGCAAAAAAAGAGGGGGGAAAAAAAAAAAAAGAAATGCCAAAAAGCTGAAAAACACAGGTTAAACTTGCCCCCTGATATTACAGGAAAGCATGAACCTTCTGATTTATCTCTTTGCCCTTCCAGACCCTTCTCACCAGGAAGGTCAACAGGTTATATACCTTCTGCTGAATTAATCTACAGGAGAACAAGGGCAACTAGCCAAGCACAACTAGATTTTTAAAGGGACGCAGCCAACCACAGACTTGCCTCTTTTTTAAAACACGTTCTTACAAATAAAACCTGTGACCAAAAAAACAGCGGAAAAAGATGCTGCTTCTCTATTTTTCAGTTAGCTTACCAGGTGGATAGAAAGAGCGATTTACATTGTTTTCCCCGCACAGTTATTTTCTTCCATTTGCATTGATCCTTCACAAACAAACAGGGGTAGGGAAATTAATAGCACTTTATTTATAGGCAGATAAATAAAAGATCAATGAAAGTACTTGAAGAAAATCTTCTTATGCAAACCTCTCTCTTACAGCTCCCTTTTTTTTCCCCCCCTAAACCGACAAGATTTTCAAACCAAGAGAGCCTCTCTGAATCCTGGTAGTCTGGTATCAGTGAGCTTTATTTCAAGGACCTGCTATGGAGAAGTACAATCAGGTAAGAGGAACATAAGACACATCAGCAAATCCTCCCTTTCCCTTTCAGTATCGACATGCTCAGTGCTCTCTTGACTTTTCCTCCTTCAGTTAAAGCAGTCCTGGTAACAAGGCATTAGACTTTGTCTCGACATCTGTCATTAACGGCTACCATACTGGTTGAAGGGAGGCACTTTGAGGACTACGCTAATTTATTTTCTCTTTGGCAATAGCAAAGCAGATGCTTCAAAGGCTTATTTCCAGACTCTAAAAGCCACTGGCACTCACATCTTAGAAGTACAGCAAAGTAAAACACCTACCCTTTGGCAATCACATTCTAACAAAGGTAAGAACAAGGTAATTATAAACATACAACGGAACAGAAAAACAGAGCCAGTGACTCAGCCAGTGGCACCGGGAACTGGAAAACCTGCCCCTCCCTAGCAGGAAGACGTCTAATTCATATGGCGTTAAAAAACAAAGGGGAGCGACTGCATCATCTCCAGAAAAAGGAGGACCCAAGGGGCAGGAACAACAACAACAACAACAAAAAACCACCCAAAAAAACGGGAAAAGCGAAGAACCCAAAACACCACCTCCAAACTGTTTCTAACAATCTAGTCTCAGGTCTTGCAATGAGCTCCATGCGGGCAAATTCCTGACGAGGCTCTACAAAGGAACATGTTGGGCATTTATTTAGCATGGTGGTGGACATAATGCAGAAGTTGGAGAGAGAGGGGAGAGGGAGAGAGAGAGAGAGGAGCATACACTATTGTAAATCTTGATAAACTTGACTGCTTTTCAAAGGAGGATAGAACTGCCATGAAGTTAGGGAATGAAAAGAATATAGTGCCTGATGTAATAGGTTTAGATTTAGAATAGCATTTGCAACTCTCCAAGGAAATCATAGCTGAAAAATTACTGCAAATTGGCTGTGGAGAGTACTGGTCGTATTACTAGAAAATGAACTAACGGCTTCAAAACTAAGTGGAACCAAGAGGTACAGGGGGCATTTACTGGATTGCTGCAGGTATCTTTGCCTGTCCGGATTTCTTCGACATCTTAATTAGAGATCTAAGGCCGAATAAAGGGAATGATAAGGAAATCTGAAGGTGATACAGAATGAAGTCGACAAACACCAGCGGATGGAAACAACTCAAAGGCATTCAGGCAGCTCAAAAACAAATGAGAAGCAGCGGGGACAGATAAGGCTATGTGGAAAAAGTAATGCAAAGAAATTGCACAAACAACAAGGGGGGGGGCGGGGGGGGGGAGATAAATCAAGGAAAAAGCCCTACCAGAAGCAGGAGCTACAGACACGCAAGAGTGAGTATGCTGAACAAATAAGAGAGTTGTCTGCAAAGCAAATGCTTCTACAAAATGTAACTTTTGTCTGCTCGTGCTCAGATATCACTTCAGGCAACAGAGACACAAATCACCTCCAACACATGGAATATTCGATCTCGTTCTGCATAAGGAACACAGATAAACTGAAGAAAGTGAAGAGAAGAGTATAAAAAACAATCATTAGGCTTAGAATAACAGACGTTGAAAAATATTAAAAGTTTCATCTCGTCAGGAGATTGTAAGAACTTAGAAGGTGCAAATGCAGAGCTAGAATAAGCAATCATTTCACAGAAACACACACCAAAGCAAAAACTGTTGCAGTAGAGTAAGAAAATTTTTCTGACATCAGGCAGTGAAAAAGTTGCACAAGAAAATTCCTGGAAAATCCACTGCACAGCATTTACACAAAAAACCCAAATGAAACAACAAATGAACAAAAGGACAAACCTGAGCTATAGGGAAAGTATAACAGAACTTTAAAGCAATGAATATTTGCTTTCTTGAGATACAGTTGTGGACAGATAAGACAGAAAATCATTTCACTATCACAGGAGCAACTGTAGACGTGGTCCGAGGAACTACTTAAGGTGGGAAAAGATGGCAATGTTGCTAAGAAAGTATCGCTTCTTCCCCCACTGCCCACCTCAGAGTAATTGCACGTCCTTCCGCAGGCACACCAGCATTTATGCGACCATATGATTAACCGGACTGGAGAACAGATGTGGCTGAAAACTAACTTGCTAAAAGAGGGTGTTACTTTTCGTCTGGATCAGCCCCCTGGGCCGGGTCAGTAAACAGCAGTGACAATACCCGTGCCAGCAACGAAGAAAAGAGGTGCGACAAGTACAGAAATGGACAGCTTGAGGTTCTGTCTACAGCAGCGCCAGCCTAAAGTCTTCGTGGACCCACTGCTTGAGTTATGTTGTGACAGAACCAAGAGCTGAAAGATACAATTAGAAGTTGTGAAGAAAATGAAAGTTGTGAATGAGCATAATATCACTCCGAAGAAATACGCAAGCAGCATCTATTGTAAACTGTACTTTTCAGCAACCTTCTCAAAACTCTACTTACTGTATTCAAGCCCTGCGAAACAAATATCTGAGTACGAAAACCAACAGCAACTGTGGTTTTATTTTAAACCACAAGCAAGATCCAGTGACAGGGAGCCCTTCTCTTCAGCACTTGGCAGTACTACTTTCATACCATTGTCCCACAGACGTTCTGCAATACATTAACATTAAAACGCTTACCACAGTAATAAGCTAAAATACTTTAAAGCCATCAGTAAAATTAATTGAAAAATCCAAGATGTAGCAGGAACCAAGAGAATGGAGAAATTTCTAACAACCATTCTCATACACACTAATTGCTCCCAAGATCACCTCCGAGAGGAAACAAACAGTGAGCTGATACTCCAGTTTAGAGATGACAGACTTTGTTGCATGCTCATGTTTGAGGGAGCCATCCAGACTGGGATTTAAGAAACTTCCGTAACGTGACTGAACCCAACTTCCAAGAGAAGCAGAGAGTTCCTCAGCATCCAACAGCCCTACTAAAGAAGCCCCTCTGTATTCATTACAGCACAATCCAGCCTCTTCTCTGGCATGAGAAACAGCTACCAAGACCAAAAGGCTTTAACCGCACAGGTGATGGCACGGCAGCTTCAACCCTGCCCTAGCACTTGTCATGTACCCACTCTGCTTTCCCTCTAATTCTGTTCCTCTCGCTCCTCCCTGTTACTCTATGCCCTGTCCCACTGCCTTCTGCAGGTGAAGAAACAATAAAACCTCTTATATCTACAGACAGATGGACAGACAGACGAATGAATGCTCCACTCACTTCGCACACGGACAGCACGATCAAGTCCAGGGGAAGCCGATGTGTTCTGAGTAATAGGAAACAAGAAAAAAAAAAAAAATAATCGCCTTCCCTTTGCAGAGGATTCGCAGAACTCAAGGTCAGAAAGTAACGTGAGTGTAACTTCAGGTTAAACAAAAGCAATAAAAATTGGTAGATTAATTGTGGTTGGAGTTTGGTCTGTCTGGGGTTTTTTGGGGGCTTGTTTTTTGGTGTTTGGTTGTTTTGGTTTTTTTACTTATATATGACCATATAAAGTACTTTACAGAAGTTCTTAAAATACAGTGGATTACACTCCTTCCCCCTTCTACAAAAAAAAGCCCTATCTTGAGCATCCCATGCAAGGAACCATTTAAATGGAATTATCTACATAAGATAAAAGATTACTTGGCAACGTGTTTTGTTTGGGTTTGCTTTTTTTTTTTTT
>VXBH01001833.1:187210-228481 GCA_013400035.1 Rynchops niger
GACACCACTGGTTACAGGTCTCCAACTCGACCCTGCTCCATTAATCACAACCCTCTGAGTCCCGTCACACAGCCAGCTCTCAATCCACGTCACTGTCCCCTTGTCTAGCCCATACTTCCTCAGTTTCCCAAGGAAGTTGTTATGAGAGACAGTGTCAAAAGCCTTGCTAAAGTCAAGGTAGATGACGTCTGCTGCTCTGCACTCACTAGCCAACCAGTTATAACATCGTAGATAGCTATCAGATTGGTCAAGCATGATTTACCCTTGGTAAATCCATGCTGACCACTTCCAATAACTTCCTGTTCCTCAACGTGTTTGGAGATGACATCCAGAATGAGTCGCTCCATTACCTTCCCAGGGACAGAGGTGAGACTAACTGGTCTGTAGTTCCCCGGGTCCTCCTTCTTGCCTTTTTTGAAGATTGGAGTGATGTCAGCCTTCCTCCAGTCCTCAGGCACCTCTCCTGTCCTCCATGACCTTTCAAAGATGATGGAGAGTGGCCAAGCAATAACATCTGCCAGCTCTCTCAGCACTCGCAGGTGCATCCCGTCAGGGCCCATGGACTTATGGATGTCCAGTTTGGCCAAGTGGTCTCTAATCTGATCTTCCTCTACTGAGGAAAACTCTTCCTCTCTCCGGATCTTTCCCTTTGCCTCCAGGGCCTGGGATTCATGAGGGACAGCTTTAGCAGCGAAGACTGAAGCAAAGAAGGCATTTAGTAGCTCTGCCTTCTCTGTGTCTTCCACCACTAGGGTGCCCACCTCATTTGTTAGTGGGCCTACATGAGCTCTAGTCTTCCGTGTTCTATTGATATACTGAAAGAACCTCTTTTTGTTATCTTTAACCGTGGTGGCCAAGACGAGTTCTGCTTGAGCTTTGGCCCTTCTAATTTTCGCCCTGCATCCTCTAGATTCCATCCTCTAGAATACATTCAACCATTTATGTATTCTTTGAATTAAATGTTAATTTACTTGAGTAGTTTACAGTTATAGTAGCTGTTACCTTAATGCATTTTGGTGAAGTTAAGTTTGCTTCTGGACTTTCCTCCCATTTTGGGACCAAAGAAGTGACCTCCAGTTTCCAGTGGGGAAAGAACATTTCCACATAGAACGCGTTAAGGGATGGAATGAGAAGACAAAAACTCTATATAGACTCTACAGTTCAAGAGATACAGGAGTAACAGTGGGAACAGGGTCTCTGCCTTCTTTCATGGCAGGGCTTTCAGTTCTTACTTCACAGTTGTAGCAGGCTGTTTCCCTGTTAGTAAGGAAGCCCTTACACCAGCATTGCTTTTCTACTCGTCTTCCTAACTATATGCTGGGCCAAATCCCTTGGCCCTAAGATACCTTAAGTACCTTAGTTCTAGGTTTCAGCTGTAGTAGTTCCAAACTGCAATCATGTACAACAGTTGACACTGTGGCAGAGAAGATGAGATTCCTGACTCTGTCGAAGAAGGAATCTGTCCATAATGCAGTTTCACAAGACTTCACACAAACTCTTAGATCTTTGCCTGTAAATCACAGGGAAGGCTTTGCTTGCCTTCTGTACCAGGGACAGGAAACATAATACAATGTCAACTGAGAGATTTACAGAGCTGTTAATACAAATCAAATAGAGGAGCACACTAAGTAAAGTGTAATATAGTTATTATGCCAACAGTAACAAAACCCCCTCTCCTAGTGCTACCAAATTAAGCAACAAAACCAACGATAGCGGGACTGAGCCCTAAAAGAGCAATAAATTATTCACTGTCTTTTATGCCTGTGAGCTAAGGAGCTTATAGCAGCCTAGGACCTGTTTTAGTCTGCTAGGCCTGCCTTTAGGATTCATATTTAACAGTTTAGTATGCTTCCTTCTCGGTTTAAAGATATCTTTGGGATTTCAAGAATGTTACATTTGCACGTATGCAACTAACATTACTGTACCAAGAACAAACGCCCAGTAGTATTTCCTGCTCAGTTTTCTCTCCCAACTAACCCTAATCTGAGTCAGATGGAAATAGTGGAAAAAAAGACATGATAAGCAGCCAGCACGAAGAAGGCCTGCACGTTGAGAGCTGTGTCAGTTTCTGATTATCAAAACCACCTTATCTCCTCAGACTGAGGTTCATGTATCTCCCAGTGGAAATAGGAAAAAATAGCCACTTCAACGTGGTTTTCCTCTTAGCCTTGTATTATTTCAGTTGTCGATTCAGAAATATATGGTATTGTATTTCAACGGTAGAATGGGTTCAGATGGCCAGTAGGAAAACACATAAGGAACCATCTCAAAAGCCCTAATTGGATGCTGAGAGGAGTATTAAAAACAAGGGACAGAGACGTGCAACTAGCTTGAAGAGAGAATCAAGTGGGAACCAAGAACTACACAGGAAAACCTGCTGATGGGGGAAAAAAAAAAGTATTAGAGAGACTAGCCTTACATTTATTCCCAGACTTAGAAAAGTGTATGAAAAAAACACCACAAAGGAAGAGAACTGAGAATTAAAATGGAAAAGGGGCACTAAAAAGAGAGATGAGATACAAGATGACAGGAAGAAAACTGCAGTAGTCTCTAGTACAGGAGGAACAAAGAACACCAAAAAGTGACATCGAAATCCTACAAAAAAACTTCATTTAGAATTAAGCGTTTTTTCAATATATAAATCAGTTTATTTTCATTTAGATATAAAAGTTATAAATACAACTCATGTAAAACAGTGTCTGATAAAAGAGCACTTAATCAGTTCATCTGTCTGCATAATTTGAATGAGACCCAGAGGCCCTGACCCTGCTTGGATCATTTGATATCAATAAACAGATGGAAGAGCCACTGCTGACCAGCCTAACTGAAAGGGTGAGTAAAGGGATGCTACCATGGCCTTCCGAGCACAGAGAAAATAATCTTGAATTGGAAATTAGCAGTCTACCTTCAGGTCACCCCAAAGTAACATAAGGCAGTTTCTTTCATGCAGTCCTAGTCAGAAAAATAATCAGACAGGTAACAAACTAACTTTAGTTTTTCTGGATGGGTAGAAGGAATGCAGAGCCAGCAGCCAAGAACTCCGAAGGGCACAACCAGAAGACACTGCCAGGTCTTGTCCCCAGCCTGATGAGCCGGAAGTACATGAAGGCACAAACGAGATCCATGATTCAAATTCTCTTCGCTGACTGTTCTGCTGAGATCATCTCAAAACAATGGCTCACCAGCTAATGCAGAATGAGCATCTGAGAGATACACGAGCTGGAGTTCTCAGTATCAATTCATAACTTACAGGTAAATACAGAGTTTACACATGATTACCATATTCTTTCTTTTCCTGGCAATATCAGAAAATGTCTTCACAAAGTTTCATTATTTTGAAAGAGCAAGTGCTGTCTACCTCTGCAAAGACTCCAGAGACCAAAAGCAAAAAATCTGGCTCTTTGGAGCTTGAAACAGAGACAATATCTAAAGCTGGAGAACACCTATTCTTCTCTCAATAGAGGGATAGAGTTTTCCAGGTTCATCATGAACAAGCATGACAGCCATGAAACAGGCAAGATAGTAACCGTTCTCTGCTTTAGTACACTGCAGTTGTGAGGCTTACGTGTCAGTGTGCAGAAATGCACTCTGATGAATCAAGGCCATATGGATCAGGGAGGAGTCCATGCTGTGACTTACAGTCTCTATGTTGTACATCCAGCACTGAAGATGGAACACTGGAAGGACACATTGCAAAGGCCCACAATACATTTATTTATTTTTTTTAAACTTACTGATGCCTTCAAAAACACCTGGAGTCTCCTTTTGAGGCAAATCCTTCTTATAGTCAGGTTAAAATGATTTATATAAAATTTACTTCAATATGTCATGACTTGAGATAATCTCACATTAAAAGAAAAATGAGATCAGTCACTTATTCCTAAAAATGTAGGAAATTTTACAAAAAATGGACAAATTCAATCAATCAGAACACTGCTTTTCAGGAAAAGTATCGTATATTGTTACAATACTACCTTCTGCTAAATTCAGTCAGATTCTATCATCTGTTCAGTCCCATTTTTCACATGGTTAAGACTAACAGAAACAGCAATGGATATAATATCACCAACTAAAAAGGGAGCATTTGAGATTTGATTGTTCTTTATTTGGTAAAAAGACTGTCAAGGGATATCGAGCAATTAGAATAATGAAAGGGAACTGGACTATCAGCCTTAACAGACAATCAGCCCACAGAGTAAGAGAAAAGTGTTTTATTAGAGCCAATGTCTCATTCCACCTCTGTATTTGTTGAACATTACCTGTGGTTGCACAGAGCCATAACTCGAATCCTTCTGTGTCTGACTGTTGTAACAGACAGCAAAATGGAACACAGGGTAAAAGAGAATACGTGCCAGTAATTGTCCTCCTTTTTTCTGAATTCATCTGATCAGGAACTCAAGAGTTCCTGATCAGATCAGTAGCGTCATCTCCAGGGGCACTGTGGAAGTTCCAAGGTGTATGAACCACTAAACCATTATTTTTCTAATCCTAGCTGCAAGGGGTTCCAATCCAAATTCCTTAGCTTGCTCTCATGCAGCCTCTGTTACAAGGATTCTGAAGGCAGAATCAACACCGACGACAAAAACATCACCCATATTCCTTGTTCTTCCACAATGCAAGCAGAGACTGCTCAGTCTTGGGATGATCTCCTAAGATAGTCTACTGCCAGCTACCATAATGCTCTGAGGCCTGGTATTTGCTCTCTAATAAGCCTGCAGAAGTCTGTCCTCCAGTTCCCTTCCATCCCCAATGTGCTTTTCATTACTCCACCTGGAACTCTTACAACAAGATGCAGGGATGGGAGTGAGTTCCATGTTTCAAGTCTGTTGTCTCTCATTCACAGGCCAATTTACTATCAAAGCTGGAGAGTCCAATAGCAAAGGCCTGAAGAGCACAGAGAGGATAATTATAGTCCAGAGTGAACACATCTTCTGCTACACGACCAAACTGCATCACAATGTAGTCAGCTGGGGAGAAAAGAAAGATTCAGAGACGAACAAATTCACAGTGAAGCAAAGAAAAAAAAAAAAANAACCACAAGGAAAAGCCACACATGTCTGGCAGTCCCAAATATGTGTGGTTGGTGTATCCATCCTTTCTCACCAGAGTGGCCTTGAAATCTGTTCTCTAGAGTGACTGTGTTATTCTAGAGGTTACCTTTCTTCTCAGAACCAAAACTCAAACCACTCTTTTGCTGTGCTGAAGGTGCCATATTAATCCTTTTCTTTCCCTTCAGGAAGCTTGCATTTGCCCCTTCTTTTGCTGCAGCCTCTGCAGCCACCCCAGAAAAAGAGAGGCCTTTATATAGGTTTCTTTACAGTAGAGAAGTCCCCAGTAATCCTGAGCTGAATTCCTCCACCCAGCCTCCCTTCTCCAGGAAAAGTGTCCTATTCCTCCCAAATCTCATGAAATAAATGGTGTTCTGCCTGTTCAAATAAGCCCCACACGCTCTCCACCAGACTCTTACGGTCATTGTCATGGACAATCTGGAAGTTCTTCACTGAGGCCTGAGTGACTCGCCCATGGAAGTTCAAAACATAGGATTGAGTATCATCATTCCAGACTGGAGCCTTGTTGTGCAACTCAATGAGGTTCTCTAAATTTTTGTTTTGCCATTTTGACAGCAGACTCTCGTGTTCCTGTTCAGAAGAAAGAAAAATATTTATCAGATTTGGAATTTTGCTTTTGAGTACTGCTTCTCATGTGTGTGCACTCTGTCACTTGAAGGTCATTCCCTGTTTAATGAAACACGAGAGACACTTAAGCTCAGTCCTACTGAAAATCTCCTGCACGAACCAGGAAGATACTTTCATGCATTCCCAGCCCGAGCATTCCTTTCCACTCAATAAGCTATCACTATATTTCCACCCAAACAAGAAAAACGAGTGAGAGAGAAGGAAGCATGTGTACAGAAAAGGCCGCAATTCACGGGCCACAGATGACTGCCATCCTGCTGGCAGGAATCCTTTCTGAGTCTCATAAGCTTTCTCTGATCCTGTTGGATCCAACTTCCACATCTAACATTCTAAACTTTCTAAACAAAATAAAATAATCTACAATTAACTGCACAGTGCCAGGCCCTAGGATGCTTCAGTAGAAAGCCCAAAGGCTGCAGCAGGCTGTATGTAGGCTGTAAGTAGGTTAAACGTCATCCTATGGGGTCTAATAAGTGATGCACGATATGAAAAACTGAGAGAAATAACACCAAAATGATACAAAAAGGAGGTAAACCAGCACATTACATTTGACAGACGGAATGGATTACAAGAAGCTGCAAATAGTAGTCAGGCAAACATGACACATGATTTAATTTTAAAAGTTCTGCAACAAATAAAATCCAAACTGAAATCATATATGCCAAAACTCCCAAGAAGAAGAATCCAAACTGGTTATCTAATGGGAAAAAATTATCAGCAAACAACCTACTGTGGAGGTCTGACTGATACAGCTATAGTAAACGGTTTAGTATCGTATACAGATATGACAGTGGATTTTTGAGGATAACCTAAATAAAACTTACTGTTCAGTTTAAACTAGTTACTTTATATATTTATTTTTATCTTTATTTACTTTTTAAAAGGTCCCAAAAGAACTTTGAGAATTCGCACCCAGAAAGTGCATTTAGATGCATTTTTTCATCCTTTAAAGTTTGGCCGCCTTGCTTAATTGGAGGCATCACAGAGAAGGAAGACAAAAAACAGAGTCAAACCCCTACCCTGAAAGCTTTGCCAACTATTCAGAACAGCTTTGTGTTTCAGCCTTGTCCACTGTCAGCACACTTGCCTGCTAGAAAAACAGTTGGGAAAACAGGGGACAAAAATAAAGGCAAGGCCATGGAACCATTACTGTACTGACGGGGCAGATGGCAATATCAATTGAAAGACAATGAATAAATTACCATCTCCAGATACCATTTTCCTGCCCATTCACAAAATTAAACCTCTTTTCCAGGCCCTTATGACTCTGAATTTCCACTCTTGAAGATTTTTTTCTCTCACCTCAACAAATAAACTCTTGTCCTGCTCATATCTACTGAAAACTTGGCTGCAAATATAATTTTCTAGCTTAAAACACTGACCATGTCTTTCAGCTGGCACTTGTCCTTCCTGCCTTTTGGTCTTCTATCACACCAAACATAAAACCCACATTAAGGGAACTGAACAATTTTCATCATACACCTTAATATGTCTTCAGATTCAGTTCGGTAAGCTTTTAGCTATAACATCACCCGTATGTATGAGAAATCCGCACTAAATAGTCACCAGAAAACTCCATTATTCTCGTCATCCCACTTTCTCCTTAAAGAATCTTCCTTTTCTGTGATTCCTACAAAGAGTTTGACAACTTTCTAATAAAAAATGTATTTAGTCTCTCGCTACTACACCAGAATACCACCTTTTCTGTTTACTATCTATCTGTTTTAATTCATATACTGGCGAAGAATCTAAGCTCCTGGGAGAAGCAAGTTTGTTCTGTGTTCACCCAGCTCTCAGAGTAACAGAGTCCCACCCATGAGTAGTGGTTGTAGGTGCAACAGCAAGAGAATACACTAACCACTGCAATAGCTAAGCAAATAATATTTAAGCTGACCAAAAGACAAGTAAGGATAGAAACACTATTCAGAAGGCTACAAATTAGGTAAAAGCCAAAAACAAATTAATAACACCTTTAGGCTACATTCTATTTACTCTCCATGAGACTTACTAAAGCCCTGGATATTAACAGCCTTGCTCTGAAAACCATGATTTTCAGTAACGCCCAGACCTCTACGAGGAAGTTTTAACCTCTTCCTCCAATCTGTAACATGACCAATCTCCATAACTCACATTTCGTGGATGGATTGAAATTCGCTTATGATTCATATTCATTCCCGGAATGATCACAGACATTTTTCTGGGACCCTTGAATCCTAACACATTGGTTTCCTGAAAGACAAGGAAAGACATTATTTTCAGTAAATGAGATACTCCATCTCAAAGAACGAAAAAGAGCAAAACTGAACTTGAATCCACATTTACGTTGGTTTTTAGAGATTCGCTAGCTACAACTGTAGTAGCAGTTATCTAACTGCGTTTAATCACTGAGAATAGCGTTCTCTCCCATTTTGAGAACTGCGTTAAAAGACATACATAGTATTACCAAATTTAAAGCACATTTGTTATCCTAATGAAACCTTTATAACAAACTCAGGTAAATGCAATTTCCAGGTGTAAGATTTTGCATCTGAGGCAAAAACATGCTAAAATCTTGCTAGTGAATAAGCAAATATCTTTGACCTGAGTCTATGTTATCTATATGCCACCATTTAGGCTAAAACGTTCCTGATGAATGACATTCTGCTTTAGGTGCTGGTGTTTGTGTTTAAGAGCATACCTACAATTTTCTCTCAAATCATGCTCTTTTATAAATGACTAAGAATAGACCCAGAAGGCAAAGTATCTGTCCAAGCTTCAATCTTAAGAAAAACAGATTTTTCCAGAGTACTGCAGGAGACTTCTCCAAGTGGACTGAGTATAAAAAGCAAAGGAAAAAAGTCTTGGCATTCTCAAACCAACCACTTAATAGTGCCAACCAAGGGTCCATTTAAAGTATTCACTAACAATGTCAGCGATAACCTTTAGAATTCCCAAACACTAATTAAAACACCAGAATCTTTTAGAAGTACTGAATTGATTGACAGAAGTGATACGGCTTCTCCTAACAAGCTAGTGTATTTTGCAGACAGAAAACAAAGGTCTTTGGAGTTGCAACCTCAGTTCAGAAAATTTACGGGCACATATGAGTTATGATTTCATTTATATATAAACTTTATGAACTTCTTATAGAAAAAAGTTCAGAAATCTCAAAAGCTGGCTTTATATTATCTGCTGTACTCATTTTAAAATTTAGGACTGGAATACGAAACAATGTGACATGAGAACCCTCATGTAATTCCAGAGTGGCCACAAGTGCCTCTTCACTGTGAAGCCTAGACCGAGGTGATCCACAAGATCAGAAGAAGAAAACATCTCTAGGACAGAGCTAGCAAATCATAATTTCCCCTGGAACCATATCCTTACCAACAACAAGCTGCTGCTGAAATAATTCCAGCTCTTTCTATTCACCAAAATGCCTTTGGTTCAGCAAAAAATAACTCTACTTCACAGGGTACTCCCAGTTCCTTCTTAGTGTCCACCAGATACCAGCTAGGCAAGAGGCAGTCCATGCTGTGGCTGGCTCCGTGTAAAAGCGGTGCTGACTGGCCACATGCTGAACGATGGGACAGGTAACAAGGTCATCAGGGTGTTAGTTTGGGTCTCTCTCTCTCCCCTGGCATTGATTTTTTTTTTTTTTTCCATTAAACTTGTAAGAACTTACCTTTGAGGCCTCTGCCCTTTGCTGTATCTGGCTGAAATTGTTCAGTTAGTTCCAAAGTTAAGTGGGGGAGGCTGCCAGGCAGCATGATTTTGTAAGCCCCGTTTCCTCAGTAACTAGGCAACAAAAAAGAAAGGGCCAAAAGGAGAGAGGCACTACTTACATAACAAATCGCTGCAAGCTCCTGTCTCATATCAGCCTTTTCCACTAGACCTCGTGCCTTGACTGGGCTAACTCCATGGTCATAGACTGTAAATTTAGTTCCCATGAGGTTTGACCTAATGACAGGTTATGGAAAGACAGAGAAAGAGAGAGGCATCAATGGAAAGTTTTGTCATCTTCTGAAAGTATTTGTACAGCACAGTGAAAACACACTTCTCCTGCCATCTGAATTTTCCTAGTGTCAGCTCAGTAAGGAGCTTCTGCAAAGTGCCTACGGTGAACTGAGCCTGTAACCTATCCTGGAAAAGCATCAGGCCAGAATTCCTTCTCTGAATTGCCACAGTGAATGGTAAGGCTGAAGAAAGGTGGCCAATGCAGGTAAATACAGATTACATTAAGCCGGACAATGTGAGTTCATTCTCTCTGAATTGATACCAGATTGCTAGTCATAATTTCAACTCAACCAAAATGAAAATCCAATCTCTCCTGTCTGTAGTTTTCATCTGTGATTCTCACCTGAGTTTTCCAATGAAACTTTCCCCTTCCCGGGATAAATCAGTTGGGTCAACTGATATGAGGTAATTGGATGTTTTGCTCTTTTTGCGTTTTCTCCCTGCAAGAAGGAATGTCTGGAAATACAAAACTTTGATCAAGACTGGAGTTCTGTAAGAAAGCAGAGGCATTGCTAGGCTTTGCTATCCGAACTGTCATCTCTCCATTTCCCGCACCCATTCCCCTTTTTGTTCTGTGCTGTTAGTACTGTCTCCACAATTTTGACCTCTTCCACAAGTGTACCCCCTGAAATCCTGTTCCTCCACTCAGCTCACTCAGCAGTCTAGATTTAATGCAACTGTCCTTTCTAGTCTTCATTACTTTTCTTCTGGAGCACCTCAGTCTCCCCGCTCTTCTTTATCCATGATATTTTTATACTTTTTACATTTCACCATTCATTGTATTATGGCGTTTAAACCTGCCAATTCCCTCCTTAGTGCCTTGGCCAAATATAAACTGTCCTCCATCTGCATGCTGGCTCTCCTCAGCTTCTGGTTTCTTACCAGAAGCTCTCCCTTACACCAGAAATGTTCTGTGGTAGGAGTACAATAGTCAAGATACTGTGCTGCTTCCAGTACCTTTCTGTTGTCGTCCCTTTCCAGATGCATGTAATAAGTAGGGAAGAGGCCCCGGTCCATACCCTTCTTATCTCTAGTGATTCGACACTTGACTGTAATACCACGGGGTGCAGGGCGTAATGCAAAATCCTCCAAGTTCTCTACTTCTCCCAGCTGTGCATCTGCCTGAGGGGATGGACTACAGGAAGCACCTGTTTCCTGAGGGAAGAACCATCATATCAGAAAATTAATATCAGATCGGAGGCTCTGGTATTCCCAAAGAAAAGAAAGGCCTGTTGAAACAGAAATCTCATGCCTTGCGAAGATATTTGGGAAAGGGAAGTTAAACAAGAGACCACCTGTGTTTCTCTGAAGAAAGTGGCTGAAGACTTTTACTCTGAGGAAAAACTAGCCCTCCAATGGGAGAAAAACCAGAGATGAGTGAATTCTAGGAAGGGGAATATAGGATGAGACCCTGTAAATATTCTAAGCGAAGAGCCTCTGTGCTTTTAGAACTTCAAACACTCTGTGGCAAATAAGGCAACGTGATAAACTGGACTGATGGATGCTGCAGTAAAACAGGCTGGGATTTCTGTGACTGAAATGGGCGCTGAGATTATGGTAGTACAGAACAGTAGCAGAAGCAGTAAGCTGACAGTGGAATCATCTCAACTAAATGCTGGAAGAACCTTGGAACAATGTGTACAGTCAAGATACAAGTGATGGTCACCAAAGGAACTGGAATTCTAATGGAAAACTGGTATAGGTCATTAAAATAATCCTTTTCTTAGAGGTAGCTGAATCCTTTAGATTGTAGAAGCTAGGACATTCCTCCCTTAATGGGCCTTGGAGATGAGGCTGCTGGTTTATCCCCATTCCCAGGTACAGCCAGTAGGAAGTCTGAGCGAATACACACAGACACACAGACCTGAAATTCACTAGAGGCTCTCCCCCCTCCAGCACCTCCCACCCGATACCTCCAGCAGTTAGCACCCAAAGCCCAGTCTCCCAAGTAGCTACCATCCAGAACTTTTGTACTACTCACCCACTAGTGCAGCACAACATACACACAGTCGCCTCACAAGTATACTCACGTGGTCTTTTGAACCGTAGCGTGGACTTTTAAGGCATCCATGCCCAAAGCCTATGCCATTTATCTGGTCACTAGCTCAGACCCTCGATCTTCCTGACGCTGGTCTCTTCCAACTCGCTGGCTAGTCCAGCATATAGTTTGTCAGTTTACGTACGTATGTATCTCTCTCACACACAAACACACACACAAGAACACATTCACACAGGAAATAGTTACAGAGTTTTAGAAGACGGTAGAACACGCTGCAGTAATCAGGTACAAGGCTTGGACAGACAAGTATACTGTCTTGCAGCTGTTTACATACATCTGGTGCCTTTTACCCCCTTTACTCCCTGTTTTCCCATGCTTACTGCTCCCTGATCCACCTTGACCCCTTTATTTTCCCTCAAGTCCCTTCCCTTAAACACCTTATAAGAAGTTTTGTACAATCCCAGAATTCTCTGCTCCATACCAAAATTCTGTTCCCCCTTGCATCCCACAATAAATACTATAAACCTCCAGGCAGTGGTCCCTCTTAAATTTGGATGGCATTTCAGAGTTTCTCTGTGTCATCTTGTTGGCTTTTACACCAGAGACAATGGCCTAATCCGTCTCCTTTGAAGGTCACAGAAGAAGTTGATTCATTGTGCTTCCCATCTTCACTGATTAGGCTACTTGGATTCCTCCGCCCACCATTGTTCCTTTGATCATTACTCATGTTTACCTTGATGGTCCTTCAGTCAGATAACCTGACAATCATGACCTTCCTCTACCTTCAGGGATTAATGCGCTGGCTACTGTAGTTGCAACTACTGTATTTAAACCAGTGCTCAAGGGGTTAGTACAAAACTCAAGCATGTGCCCAGCCCTTATCTGAAATAGATTTCAAGACACTTACAGCAAAAGATTTCTCACTGGTTGCAGAACTAGGCCTCTCAGATTCAGGATACAGTGAATGAGATGCTGGTCTCTTATTAGCTTCTTCCTCTTCTGTGTCCTCCTCATCAAAATTCAAACTGCCTGAAATTCCTGTCAGAATACAGGATCAAGCAGGTAACCTCTGAACAAAGGTGTCATGAGTTCATGGCATCATTAATTTATATATGCCTCTTGCATAGCTAATCTGCTCTCGGTCTTTTAACTCATTTCTGGTGTTTCAACTGATGATTTTCTTTATGTGCTATATTGCTTAACCTGAGCCTTGTAATTCAAACCCCTAGTGACTTTTTGCAGCTGTCACTGTACAGATGATTAAGCAGCTGTCAGGCTTTAATTAATACATATTTTATATGATATTACATGATGTAACATATTGTTTAATGTACGCTCTCATTCAATTAATTTTGCCTATTTTCACACAAATAGCCCTACATGTCTGAAGAACAAAAAAAAAAGGAAATCCAGATCAATATGCCGACGCTTATCCCGTAAATTGCACTCTGTACAGTTTATATCCTTTGCCATTTCCCCTTAGTCTTATACACATTGAAAGGGAGTATGATAATTTTTCAGTAAGAGCCCCTCCTATTCTTACATCAGTAGCAATAACTCAGGTCTCATGAATACTACTAATGATTTGATTTTTAAAATGGAAGCACAGACTGAGTAGTTCCAGGACTTATTTATTTAACGTTAACCTAGGCACGGTTATGTAGAGGTGACTGTGGGTATATAACTAAAATGACGCTGGAGAAAGACATTTATAAAGAGCTTCCGAACGCATCGCTGTTTGACATTTCCTTATTCTTGGAACTGCATCATTTTGTTCTGCGATGCCATTATTTAATTTGGCTGCAGAATGGAAAAGCACATAAAGCACTGTAGAAAATGAACACACTCTGCTAAGCTGAATTATTTTCTGAGAGCCAATATTATAACAATGCTCCAACACGGCACTGCATAGAAGTGGCACTGCTAGAAGTTCTTTCTCTCAGATGAAACAGAAAAATGTATACTTAACAACCTGTCAGTAAACTTCCCAAAGCACATTTGGAAGAGGAAAGGCGTTAACCCTAGTATTCTGGCCAATTTCACAATTCCCTGTTTATATTCTACCTCCACTGATTTCCCCTGAAGTTTCTGGATATTCTCTCCTGCTTCCTTTACTAACTCTTGTATAATGTCACTATCCATAGGTAAGCAGTTGTTGCATCTTACAACTGAATGGAAGTATTTCTACATATGGTAGTACCTTAATACATAAAGTGTACTGGCAACTTTCTGGGAGACAGGGTCTGCAAAATAAAAACATGCTGTGTACCGTATTAAACACTACCCATTATTTTGCTGCAAACTGCTTAGGTTCCATGCAACAAAAAAGGTTTCCTGTGGTGCTGGCAGCAATATAAGATACTTGGCAGATAGAGATGGGCACTCCACTGGGAAACTACTCAATGGGATATAACTATTGAATACAAAATTCTAAACCTGTTGATTGTGACAGCCTCTGACTCAGGAAGAACACCTTTCCTGTTAGTCTCCTAAATGGTTAAATTACACCATTTAACCAGCTACAGTGGGTTCTGCTGTTGGGAAAATATTCAAGCATCATATCCAGATATAATATATCCGGAATAAAAATAACCCGAACCTTAGCAAAATGTGAAGTATAGCAGTCACCAACCATACTTTGTCACCAACTGCCTTGGAAAGGCCAGAAATTACACAGCATCTTGATAAACCTTTAAAACATAACTGGTGTGTTCCAATTAATATCAGGAGAGGAAACTGCAGTTCTGCATTTCTACATTTAAAAGTAATATCCTACAGACACTTGTTTCATGATTCCTCATATCTTTTAGTTTTTTTAATGCTACTGAAAAAAAATTCTAAGAAGTAGAAGAACCCTGAAAAATACCTTTGACTACTATCAACTCTCACCTCGTTTCTGTAAGATTTCTTGCAGATCTGGCTTGCCTGATGGGTCTGTTAGAGCCTCTCCATCGTTTTCCTGATCTGCACTGTCGTCTGTTTTGGAAGATCCAGCAGAGAGAGTTTGGAGCTTGGTCCCCAGATCTTGCACTTCTGATTTCAGGAAAGCAGCTGGTCCGTCAATGCCTGCAGGACAAAATGAAACAGAATGCTAAAGTCTATTCTTTATGGCTAAAGATGCATTCCAGGATGGTTCTTCTTTTCATCTTCCCTTGCTCAAGCATCCTTTTAAAGTTCTGATGTATACTTATTCAACTTTTGTCAAAAGAGTTGGGAGGAATCAGTCCTGACTGGTACAGATCCCCTATTACTTTAAACACATCAGGCATCAGTTTCTCCATTTATAAATTGTATTTACTTTTTTACAAGAACTTAAGCAATTAAAATGAGTTATATTTGTCATTCACATTGATATTCTTCAATTTCTTTATGGGCAACTACTCTATTTTCTTTTCCTTCAGGTTCCTTGTTTGCTCCTGTCCTATAAGTGAGTGCTCTACAGTGAACATCACAAATCAATTTGATAAAAGTATCTACAGCCACAGGCAGAAAAAAAAAGTAAATAGATGCCCTCTATCTTTTTTGTAAAAATGAAGTTTCCATGTTTAAACATGCAACACAGCTGTGCACTGCACTTCTTAACTGGTAGAGACATCTTGATGTCAGGGTATGGCATAATACTTAATACCGTTTGCGTAGCACACAATATGTAAGTGTAATTCCAGCTTTGGATGTCTTGCTTTCCTGCTGTTTTCCTTTTAAAACTTCACTGCTTTATCTAGTCATCAGGTTGATGACATGTTTACTGCTGTTATCACTTCTAAACAGCATTTGTTTGTACTGAGGAAGCTTCAGAACTACAGAAACTAGTGAGGGAGCAGTTAGTTTTAATTTTTCTTTCTTGTAGTTTCAGTACAACTGACGTTTCCTAACTTAGAATCAATCTTTTCTCTCACTCCTTTTTTGACTTAAAACTGTCTTTTAACAGAAGCTTTCTCCCACCTGATTTTAAACACATCACCACTCTCCTCCCCATCCTACGATCCTGAAAGGCATCTGGAGAGTAAGAAAAACATTCAAAAGACAGGGGATAACATAGTTCCAAATGTGATATTAAAACACTGGTTTGTTTGGCTTTTTAAAATTCTACTCTACGCATTAATTCCCTATTAATATAAAGGTGGTATTGACACTTCCACTGGAATGCAGGGGTTTCGTCGCTGCTCTTTTTTCCCTCCCTGTGACATGAAGTCTTCAGTCTCTCACTACTGTATGTCTTTTCACTCCTAACAGAATGGTCACTATTTTACTGTAACATTTTGAGACCACTGAGATATTGCCTTTGGCTCTGATACCACTTTATGCTTCTGACTTTCTGGACGACTATAGCTTGTTTGTCATGTTTCAGTTACCTCATGTTTGCAGAAAACAACAGATAAGGTAAAAATCAGCAAGAACCTAATTCAGTATTCATAAGACTTTTGTTTTGCTCTTGTCTACGTTATCATTCGGTCATACGCAATCTTGAGATGGAGCATACCATGATACTATGAAGAAAAGTACAGGCAGTCACTACAGGATTATTTCCTTTTCTTTATCCTACAGCTTCACAAGACTCTTTTACTTTGGATTTGTATCTTCCTACCTTTATAGAAGTTCCTAACCCATTTCCACAGTTGTTCTTAGCCGAACATAAGGGAGACATTACTCAAAGTGATAAACAAGCTCAATTACACACCTTTCTATGTACAAAAGTAGAATTGTATTACAGTATGGTTAAGCAATACTGAACTGCAAAGACAAACAAAAACTTTACCTTGAATTTTGTGACAGCTGAGAATCTTCACGGCATTTCACTTTTTCACTTTTGTACAAAGAAAGGTGTATAATCAATCTTGTTTATCACTTGACCACTGTCACAGCAATGTAGGTGCCCATCTGTGACATAAAATGCATGCACTGGCATTTTGGGGAACATTGCTGCACTCAGGCCGATTACTTACCATGCAACGTAACATCACTATGGAAAGGGGTAGGAGTTTCTACTAAAGGAGTTTGCTCCTCACACCCTTTGGTCTTTGACCTACGCAGCTTTGCCTCAGGATTTGGCTGTACCATCAACGGATCAAGACGTTTCTTCCTCTGCTTTTTCTCTAGAAGAGCTCTCTGTGAAATAAAGAAAAAACATGAAATAAGGATGAGTAACCACATCCAGAGAGGCAGAAACCATGGCTCTGATCAGGATCTCCAGTAAACCTGAGATGCTCCTGTAATCTCTTACAAAAACTCTAGACACAGATATCACTGTGCCTTTGGAGTGAGACATTGCCTTTGATTCTTCATCAGTGATGTGTGATGTGGACACCTGTTTATTTTCTGATCTATCCTGAGACCATCAGCAGATAATTTTAACTCTTTTTATCCAGTCTAAACTGCAGCAATCCTTAATATAAATAGCCAAATTCAGCAGTAATTTATAATCCAATACAGCATGTTCATGCAGTTGTATTACTCCATGCATCCTACTTAATTAAGCTGATGCGGTAGACAAATGAGCTCTGCACACTTTCCACTGCTGTTAAGATTGGTCTAAAATTCCATCATTTAGGACAATTCCCTCTTCCTCCCTGTTTTGTAGGCTAACTTGGTATTAAGAGAACTATCTCCAAGACTATCTGAAAATGCCAGAGAAAAGACAAGAACACGTACCCTATGCGCTATATGGCAATTAAGTCTCTCACTGTATTAGCATAACATTTCTAAAAATCCTGAATCAGGGCTCACTCTGCCACTGCAGTTATAAATGCTGACACAATGCAGCAAAAGCAAGTCAGGCCCTGCAAAGGAAAAGGCTTTTGTCTCAAAAGCTATCATCTAACAGGGAGAACTCAAAACAAATAGTTCCCAGAAACCAATGTCGAGAGACAAGACTTAGAAGGGGAAAAAATAAAATTACAGTCATTAAAATAGGACTGATCCAGTAAAACGAAAATTGACCTACCTTAAAAAATTTTTACATGTAATTCAGGATTGAAAGGAAAGAATGGTAAATCCAAATGTTAAAAAATAAACCATTACTTTCCCAAAATACACGTACATTAAATGTTTATGATTTCCTACTAAATGAGAATAGAAACAACTTCTAGACTTAAGGCAAATGGGGACATTGCACCATTTTACAGACGACAATGTTTAATCTTTAAAAGTTAAGGTGATGCCTGGAGAAGGAAAAATCACATTCTAATATTCTGTAATGCACCACAATGCAAACAATGTGCAAGCCCTGTGCTGTAGATGCAGTTTATCCATGCCTGCTTCTTAGGTACCTGAACACCTCCTGAAAGTTGTTCTTGATGATAGAAACCCCTTCTCCATCAAATTCTTTTCAGTCTCCAAGGATCTATCAGATAAACAGTACCAACAATTCAATCCACTTGAGACATAGACATCTTTGGAACCCTTTCCTCTCCTGTTGTGCTTTTTCCCTCTCTTGTTGGTTCTTTCCTCTCCGATTAGGCTTTTTATCTCAAGTGAGGTTAGTTTCTCAGGAAACCTCTCCGTGAGGAATTCCAACACAATTCAGCCCTTGGTCCTTTATTCTTTCTGCTTCATAAGCACTTATCTAAAAAAAACCCACACAGCAACACCAAAAAACCAAAACAAAAAACCAACAACAAAATACCAAATCAAAACAACCTTTTTATTTAAACTCATAATTACACTTTGAAGACAGGACTGCAATGCAGGTAGTGCTTGTTACTGCAGAATTATTTGCAAGGATTGTCCTGAAGGGCAAAAATCACACAGAATTCCAAAGAGATTAACACATTGGTCTAGAAGAAGAAAAGAAAAATAAGCAGTAGAAGTCAAATTCTTAGAAAATGCTAGTTACAGATGAAATTTGCTTTCTAGAAAGGTAGTCAGACCTTCCACGAGAATTTACATTAGTTTGTGTTGTTTGTTTTTTAAACTAATGCTGAGGAAAAGTAAAAAAAAGTCATGACAGTTTATAAATTTTTAATAGTTCAAATAAAAGGGCAGAGGGAAATCAATAATCAAAGCAACATATGGATTTGAGAAAAATTGTTGCCAAGGATATCCTACCTGACAGACAGACAGACAAGAAAAAAATAAAAGACACATCCTAAAGGCAGTAAGAAAGTACACAGCTACTGCTAGAATGGGAAATTGAATTTGTGATCAATACACGATATCATAACTTTCAGAGCCACTTAACAGATTATTCTATTAGATGAGATTTTTTAAACATTTCACTGCTCACCAGTCTAAAAATTTATTTTTTCTTATTATAGTACATTCTATTTCATCAAAGAGTTTCTAGGACTCACCAAGCCCAGAGGATCATACTGGTTTACATTGAAACATATACTTTACTGCTGGTAGATGTGACCAACCTTCTTCTTTCAAGAACTTCAGGATAATCAAAATGACAAAACTTGACAGCAATTAAATTTGTTTTAAAAAGGCTTCTCTCTACTAGTTACTGAGACAGAAAAAATCCACAAACTCACTGACGGGACAGATAATAGCAGTTCATTTTCTCTACATAAGGTGGCAGAGCGGCCTTACCTTCTGTACTATGTATTCTCAGACATATTCCCCTAAAATGAAGTAGAAAAAGGAAACTGTACTTTGTTTCATTTTGTCTACTAAATAGCCTTTTTCTCCAGCTCTGTGTTAAAGTAAGAATTCATATAATACTACAATAAAAAATGTAGATAGTTCATGAACAGGACACCAGAACACACAACCCATTAAATAAGTAACAGATACAGATGATCATGATTTGTTCAGGATTTTTTGAACTCCATGTATTAAATACATTCAGAAACATTTTCTTTGCACCACAGAAAAGCAGAACACCAGATGATTAAAGGATCACAAACCACCAACTCTGGTTCTAATGAGTTTCCAACAAGCTAAGTTGTCAGATGTGTCAGATGAATATACCATAGCAGACTAATACGACAACTAGTTTAGTACTCTTTCTACAACTGTGATGAACAGGAAGATGGTATACAGGAAGGTTCCAACCACTCCACCCTTGAAGGTGCAATCCATGCTACTTATTTGGCATGGTCCTACCTCAGTAGGCCACGCCAGATGGCTCCTAGCTCTGAAGTATCCTCTCCACTCCTCCAGCTCCACCTTAGCTCATGTTGGGGCAGCAGTGACAATGGCAGTGTGATGATAGCATTAATCAAACTTTGTGTCAAGCGTAAATACCATAACACGTACATTCAGAAATACGCCTTCAGCTTCACGCTCTCCACCCACAGGGAGATGGCAGCATTGCACTTTGAGCTGCAGCTGCCTAAAAAGACACAGAAACACCTTGCACTGCTGGGGAAGCACGCACCGCCTGAGCAGCCACACACTCTCTCCTCAAGGAAAAGGCAGCAGTCTAGCTAAAAGCATCCTGGCAGGCAGAGCTGGCCCACAGATGGAACCTGATGTCACGCATTATTATAAGGAATATTTTACTGCAATTACAGGGTTTCCAAACCCATCATAAAGATGGATGACAGGCATATGTCTTTGCTGTGGCAATGCTTATTACAGATTCTCTGTATGGCCAAAAGTTCTAAACATGATCCTGCTGCATTAAAACATTTTGCATTTTTTATCCCAATTCCTATAAATGCTTAGGACAAATTAATCAAGCAGGGGGGCATCAGCTACAACCAGCAATGAGTTCATCATGTCTGATAGTGATCTCATATTGACCTCTATTTCTTCAGAAGGCATGGTACTATTCATGTAAAAGTTAAAATGTTGAAAAAGATTTTCAACATTAATATTCAAACCTAATTATACAATCCTAAATTAGCATTTCTCAACAAATCTCATTTGCAAGGAGGGGTGGTGGTGATAAAATATATGTTAGTGAAATTGCCCAGCTGTTGCTTTTGCAGGTGACTGCAATCTCAACCAAATCCAAGAAAGCCTGAAACAAAATCGCAAAAGGGTATTAATTCTTTAAACTCACCTCTTCATGATTGAACTGACAGCAGCTTGGTTTTGGTGGAACAGCAATGGATCCCCATGGCAAAGTCTGAAACCAGGCATACATTGACGACAGTGCCTAGCACTATCACCCAGTGATTACTAACTGGTTTATGACCCATGACAACAGTCCCAAAACAGACACTGAGGTTCATCACCAAGCAGTCAGACCATCCATAGTTTCAGAACTTCTTACAGAGTGGCATTTGGCACTAAATCCTCTTTTACCAATTCCTCTTTTACCAATTCCTTGAACTAATGCTTTTTTTTTTTTTTCCTTTTAAAACTAATGTTACTCAATAGCCTACAGGCAAAAGGATTATCCTAGCTTCCACGGAGATTACCAAGGATGAATTTTACTCTTTGACTCTGAAGCGTTTTAGATAAGTGCCCGTACACACGTAGATCCACTCTCTGAAGTCAAAGCTAAGCAAACTCAGACTAGAAATAATGAACAAGTTCTGGTAAAGATGGTTATTATCCCCTGCAACAGTTCCCTGAAGACTGTTATGTCTGGATTTGAAGATCCTCAGCTGACAGAGAGCTTTTCTAAAAAACATACTTTAATTTGAACACAGAGGAATTTAACGCAAGAAAGTGATCGGTGGTCCATGTGGAATCGCCAGCTAGAGAATCATAATAATCTCACATCTTCTAATCTATTTATAAGCATTTAAAATTTCACAGAGGAAGAATACTAAGGAGGCCTACTTTATTGCTGTGAAGAATACGGTGATGTAAGCATCCAGCAAACAGCCCTTTAAAAAATGACACCTATAACCTAATATTTGACAAATGCTTGGCTGCAAATGTTTTATTTGTAGGAAACAAAAAAAGTTAAAAGATGCTGGAAATCTGTCTCAACAGTAGTGTTAAGCAGATCTTCCTATAGCTCAGGGAAATTTTTTCTTTTCCTTTGATGCTTAAAATGGATAATTCCCTGCAGTTTTCTTCTCTTTTGAGTAATTCCTGCATTGTGGTGACTCAATTCCAATGAAATTAGTAGGATGTATGAAAAATAAATGTATCAAAGAAATCAAGCCTACAATCCGTAGCAAGGTTGACTTAAATTAACAAAAGCCATGCAAATCTTTAAAGAAAAATGTTAGCAATGAATTCTTGTTTGCATTCTTTAGACCAAGCATTTTTAGCATTTCAGTCCCATTTCTCAAGTCTCCCTGACATCACGTAGTAGAACAGAAGTTGAAGACTGCGGGCTGGATTTGCTGTTGCAATATATCTTATGTAGCTCTGGGCAACAAATCACTAAGTAGATGACAGACAGCAGCCAGGTCATCATGAGGAAAAGTGGGGAGACAGGGAGGAGAAGAGAAGGAAAAAGGAAACACAAACACTGTTACCTCCTCCTTTCCTACAATGAGTTGGCTAACGTTTGTTTTCCTATATTATTTTTATGAGCTTCAGCATTTACCTGATTCTCTAGTTTCAGCTGCCGTAGTTTCATGCTTTCATCCTCAAAGATGCTAGGAAAGGGAAAGAAACAAATTAATTATTGCTAGTAAATAGTTTGCATTATAAGAGCATAGGATATTCACAGACTACAACTTCACCGTCAAGACTTTAAACCAAGTGTAGGACATAACTTCTATCCCACGACAAGATCAAGTTGCAAGGCAATTAAAAAACCCACCATGCTTCACATTCTGTCATAAATAGTACCAAATTGTACTTTAATCACCTTAGTAAACTTTTCTGAAAACATTTTGTAAGCAAAAAAGGCTTCATTACTGATGGACAGATTATGAGCCACTATTGAGGTGGGCTACGAGACAATTTATATCTGAAAGCTTTATGCAGTTGAAACCAATTCAGTAAAGTCTCTGCTCCTTCATAAAATACTCAATTCCAAATTAACTCAGAAATTTAGGTTTTGTCTTGGAGTCAAATCTACACTATTCTCTCCTCCTACCAGACCTCACAGAACTACTGCTAATATCTATGAGAATCTGCGTTTGCAATACCTGATATTAATTCCTAGAGATGAAAAAAATAATTATTTCATTATATAAGTTTTTTAACTTTCATAAGAACTCTAGGTTTTCATTTTAAGTTGTGTTCCATATAGACTTCCCATTTCCTCTTGTCCGATAATGAATTATTACGTAAAGTGCAATTTAGAGCAGTTAACCCTACAAAGAAGAAAGGTTAATTGACAAGTAAGCACATATTCTGCCTACCACAGCTGTGTACTTTCCTCCCACACATCTTTCACAAAGACCCCTCTGGAAATGAGAAAGCAACAAGAAGAAGATACAAGAAAGAGACAGAAATTATATTTTTTTCTTGATGGCATGCAGAAAAGCAGGGCTAGCCAAAATTTCAATTTAAACAGGAAATTGTCTGGTCTGGGTATGCAGAAATGTCCAATGATGTGAAGTCACAAGCTGGCAGACAGTGCTGAATATAACGCTAAGAAGGAAAATTGGAGCGATGGTGCAACCTTCCTTCCAGCACTTGGTCATCATAAAAGTGTAACATAATGACCAGCTGAAAAAGAGCTTCCCACGCATACACAGCTTCACACTTTTTTTCTACCCACCGCAGGGGGGTTGGTGTTGTTACAGGCCCTACAGGAAACGGCTGTACCAGAGTCAGTCCCACAGCTCACCACTAAGGAATGCAAGTAGCGTGCTAATACAGCTGCAGGCTTCAAACAGGAATCCTTCTTCAGATGGACTGACTACGGACCGGTACATCTAAGTGCTCTTCAGACATGCCCATGCGCAACCACGATGCCCTTCACTATGTTTTTCTCTGTGAAGGGTTTACATGCCACAAGAGGAGCTAAAGATCCAGTAGGAACAGGAAAAATAAGCAGCATTTCCATAGCTACAACAACACAGCTCAAAACAGGAAAAAACACCCCAGCCACCAAACCAGTCACCCATTTACCTTTGATAAATAAGAACTGAAAATATTCAAGGAGCCTGTGGCAATCTTCCCAACCATTCCGGTAGAGCGCACTACATGAAACCCTGCCCACCAAATCCTCTGCTGCATTTACCAGAATCCACTAATTCTCCTCCTAAAGCTAACAGACTAAAGGTAACCTACTAAAGGTAACGGACATGCCACAGAAAAAGAAAAAATGGCCCAAAATGTAACACAGAAGTGAAGATGAATGATTATCCAGGAAAAGGAATAAAAATGAGAGTGGGAAGGCAACGATTTAACAAAAACACTCAACTAAGAAGAGCACGTCTGAATGTGGGAGCAGACAGCAAGACACAAAGGGGTTCACAGATCCATCCCTCCTCCCTGGTCCATTTCCAGATTAACATAGTCCAACATGAAGCAAAAAGTCTTATTTTTAAGTGATACCGCCTCAAATTCCTGCTGAAATCAGAATTCGCCTTGTTTTCATACCATAAGCAGAAATTAAAGTGTTACAATAGGAATACGAATGACAAGTTTATTATATATGTGTTTATTTGCTCTTTCCTCACCATTTTAAGAGTATCAGACTAACGACAATGATGAGATAACTCACAAATTATTTAATACATGTTCATATGTGCAATTAAGGCTTCGTTTTTATGCAGTTTATTTTCATTTCTGTAAAAAAGGCACACTACATCTACTGACAGTTCTTTCAGAAGGGACATACTGTTTTTCAATAAAACACTGCAATTTGGGAATTACAAACTATGTGGTAAAGCATACATATGGATAGAGAGAGTTAACACTTGTGTTTGTTACAACTCTTCTGTGTACCCGAATATATTATACTTAAAAACCTCAAAATATTTATCTTCTAAGCACTCGGTAATAATTACCATTGAACCAGTCAAATACAAACTCCCAGTATAACGCAGCTCCAAGAATAATGAAATACCCTCATATTAAACGGGAGAACTTAAAAAATAGGGCAAGAAAGCAATCCACCAGTCTGAAAACGGTGGATTCCCATTCTGTCCAAGGTCCACACAAGAGAAAGGATGCTGCAGAGCTGAAGAGGGTTCAGCAGAAAGCTCAACAAATCGACAAAGGACTGTAAAATGCACCTATTAGCAAGATTTGAATGCATCCTACAGTTTATTCAAGAGAAAATTAACCAATACACTCCACTGTATTCCATGGATTTGAGGCCACAAGTGACTACTGATGGGAGAGAAGACAACAAAATCCAGTCATGCATAAATCAGACTGCAAATAAACTTTTTATTTAACATTGTGACTAATTAACCACTGGATACCATTGGATAAGGGGAGAGCTACAGACATCATCTACCTGGATTTGTGCAAAGCGTTTGACACTGTCCCATATGACATCCTGGTCTCTAAATTGGAGAGAGAGAGATTGAGTGGGTGGATCACTTGGTGGATAAGGAACTGGCTGGAGGGCTGCACTCAAAGGGTTGCAGTCAACGGCTCGATGTCCAAGTGGAAACCAGTGATGAGTGGCATTCGACCCTGTTTAACATCTTTGTCGGCAACATGGACAGTGGGATTGAGTGCACCCTCAGAAAGTTTGCTGACAACACCAAGCTGTGTGGTGCAGTCAACACGCTGGAGGGAAGGGATGCCATCCAGAGGGACATCAACAGGCTTGAGAGGCGGGCCCATGTAACATCATGAAGTTCAACCAGGCCATGTGCAAGGTCCTGCCCCTGGATCACACCAATCCCAAGCACAAATACAGGCTGGGCAGAGAATGGATTGAGAACAGCCCTGAGGAGAAGGACCTGNGGAGGGGACTTTGAGCAGCCTGGTCTAGTGGGAGGTGTCCGTGCCTGTGGCAGGGGCGTTGAAACTAGATGACCTTTAAAGTCCCTTCAAACCTAAACCGTTCTACAATTCTATGATTGGGATGAGTCATGGAGCTGTGGATTTTCAACAGAAAACAACAGGTTTTAATCAGCGTTGAATATTTTTATTCTAAAAACTGCTGTCATGGAGTAAGGCTATGGTCTGCCTCCAATTTCAGGTGTGGTTACCCCAGATAGGAGAGCTAAGCATTCTTCTTCCAAGTTATATCAAGGGACCAATTAAGTCCCCTTTATATACTGACTGTTGAAGCTGTAAAGAGGCAAATAAAAGGTTGCCTTTATTATGGAGTAGTTTTGCAAGGAATTGACTGGTTGCAGCTGTGAGTGAGAGGCAACAAGCAGAGGAAGCAAAAAAGCCACAGGAAGAGCAGCCTGAAGAGAGAAAATGTTCTCCGTAACCCAGAATTCACTGGAAAGACAGTGTAAGGTTCTCTGGCCTCTTTTAATCAGGTCCGACTAGTTGACAGAAACAGACTCCACCCCAACCTTAAAAGAAAAATCGGACCCAAGAGAAGGAAAGATAGCTCATGTTGCTTTTTAAGTGTTCTTAGTTTCTTTAGAGCATATACGAGCACTGTATATGTACTGAATTCTTGGTGAGAGAAGTTCAGGAAGTATCACCTGTTTGTGCACAGCTTTAGGGAAGATACTAAAAATTTGGATACTCTCTCGTTTGGCAGAGAGATTCAGGAAAAGCTTCCAGCAGAAACTTTTAGCTCATTTTAAAGCAGACTATATTTAGAGCTTACTGCGCCTTGTTACAAACAAGGTTGTTATTTTATATCAGTCTGACACTTCTTTTAACAAAGAAAATCTTTCAATACTGATGGGAATATGAACCTATACATTAACAATCAAGATCCTTACATTTTTAACTGCTTCCATTGCTCTATTTCCTTTAAAGGAACTCCAAGGCAACTAACACCATTTTCCTCCACAAATGTCTCGAACTTCCCAATATCTTATGTTCCATTTCTCCCTCCACAGAGGGCTGCTTCCATAGGAGCCTAATAAAGCTCACGTAACTCCTTTTTCCTTTGCAGGACAGTTTATTAGTGTTGTATCAGCGGTGTGGGTCAGCAAAGTCTCTGAGCAATACTCTCAGAACGTAAGAATCAGGGAATAAGAAGAATGTGGCTTGTGGCACATATCTTTGCCCACTAGATTTTATTTTTAGCTGTAGAAGCACAAGTAAAAGCAAGTCCGCTAAGAAATGTGGAGTCAGCTGGTATGAAAGGGTTTTCACTCTTAACTCTCCAAAGAACTTCCCTGGGAATTGTTCTCCTCGTCTGAACTACAGCTACGGAGGAAAACAGAAGCTGTAGAAAAGAGATCATTTGAAGAAGGATCTTTTAAAAGATACATTCCAAACAATAATTGCAATACTGTCTCCGTAAACTGGTTGAGGGGAAAAAAATTATCTGTAATGCACTTTCCAATCCATAAAAGGGAGGAGTCCCATCAGCTTTTCTTGCAACAGACATAACTGTAATTGTTTACTTCTGGCAAAATGTGAACATAGCATCCACAGGAGTGGGGATTATCAAAGGTTTCTGCCTTTCCCAAAGCAGAAAAGTTCGGGGGGTGTGGGGGGGTGTGCAAACACGGCATATTCCATTCTTCATAATTAAATGACCTACCAGTACGTCTTCCAAAGTAAACTGGATCTGCTGCAAATCAGTCATAAAATGCCCCACCCATTTCCAAGCGACACAGCTCAGGTTGCATCAACATTCCAGTTCTCAGTTATTTTCAAGGGCTGATATTTCAACAAGGGCACGCTTTAGCCCTTGTTTGGCTTTTTTACAAAAAGAATCATTTCTCCAGTTTTACCTTTGATTCCTCCCCCAAAGAAACATGCAGAGATTTCTAATGCCAACAGCATACCGTTTTCAGAAAGGTTTCACAAAATTTCTTTGGCAAGTCTTTGACCTACTGAACATATTATGGGAACAGTAACATGGCAACGGTGAACACTTAATTGTGGAAGCAATTATGAATGAGTGCATATATTACTGTGAATAAAAACTGTCTTGCATATGCTTTAATACAAAAATTATGTCCCACTTGATACAGATTGAATAAGACTTATTTCAGAATATTTGAAAAGAAGTATAAAATGAACTAATAAGAGCAATAAAGTCAGACCAGTGTGGGGTAGGGGAGCAGAAAGACAAGCATCTCGATCTGTATGTCCTGCTCCACTTGAAAATATATCTGAATACTCCAGGCACTGCGTGCTCCTGCTGATAACTTGCAGCAACTATCTGAATGATTTACAATTTACAAAAGAAGATCCGAAAGAAACACAAAGGCAAGTTAGTCTTTTACAACTTCTGCTTCTACCTACCTTCAAGTTTAAAAATGTAATTTCACTGCGGAATTATCAGGTACTTTTCTTTAAAGTCACATGGACTAGAAGCGTGCCGAAAACACCCATAACACACACCCCAAATCCAAAACGGCTGGCACTCTGAAGAATATATATATATGTATATATACATTCTTCGTATACATATGTATGTATATGTTTTGCTTTTATTGTGGCAAAACAGCTGCCCTAACAACTTCCCATCCTATTCTCCAGCAACAGGAACACCGTGCTAAAGAAGGGAATTGAAGAAAACACAATGAGATACACATGTGCTACAGAAAAATCTTTTGTTTTAAACATGAACAGGTCAATAATTATTTTTGTTGGCTAAGGCCAAGAGAGCAGTGAGTTTAATCCAAACCTATCCTTGCAGCACCATGTTCTCCATACTTGCATAACGCAATAATGCCATTAAGTGCACAGTGTCCTAATAGTAAGTGAAGTGCACCTGAAAGTAACAGGCTGTTCAGGTTAAAACAGCTCAGCAAGAACACATTACACTTGGCCTAAAGGAGTTCTTTTGAAAATGGTTCCATTTTGTGGTGACCGTTCACATGCCAAATGTAACTTGGGAAATAATAATGCAGTCTAGTACTGACTTGGTTTGAAAGGGACAGTTGAATCTGGTGAATCAACAAATGGTTACAGAACTGGTGCCACAGACAGGGATTTAGCTACTTAGACCATGGGACTCGCTGTGAGAAACCTGGCCTGCTGGGGCCATCTATCAGAGAGGGGGAAGAGCATCTTCAGTCATAGGCTTGCCAAGCTCATGAAGAGGGCTTTAAACTAGAGATGCCAGGGGAAGGGAATCTCAATACATCCCAATCCTACCAGTACGATGCCAATACCAGGAATAGATGCTCAGAGCCAGGAGAAGGGTCACAAGTCAGCAGGAGAGTACCTGAGGTGCATCACAAAGGAATTCCAATAAGTCAGGTTCATCGGGGGCCCAACTTAATAAATATGAGTTGTTAGAGACGTGCACCCACCTGCAGGGCTAAGACATCACAGAGACACGGTGGGATGGCTCCTATGGCTGCAGTGTTGGAATGGAAGGATACAGGCTCTTTAGGAAGGACAGGCATGGAGGTGATAAGGGGGTGTCACCCTCTATGTCAATGACCAGCTGGAGTGCATGGAGCTCTGCCTGGGGATGGATGAGGAGCCAACCAAGAGCTTATGGGTCAGGATTAAAGGGAGGGCAGGGACACATGGTGTTACAGTGGGGGTCTGCTGCAGGCCACCTGACCAGGGAGACCAAGCGGGTGAGGCCCTCTATAGACAGATAGGAGCAGCCTCACATTCACAAGCCCTAGTCCTCATGGAGGACTTCAACCACCCTGGTATCTGTTGGAGGGACAACACAGCAGGGCATAAGCAATCCAGGAGGTTCCTAGAATGCATCAATGATAACTTCCTTCTCCAACTAATAGAAGAGCCAAAAAGGAGAGGTGCTATGCTGGACCCTGTTCTCACCAACAAGAATGGGCTGGTGGGCAATGTGAAGCTCAAGGGCAGCCTTGGCTATAGTGACCAAAAGATGGTGGAGTTCAAGATCCTCAGGATGGTGAGGAGGGTGCACAGCAAGCTCACTGCCCTCAACTTCAGGAGAGCAGACTTTGGCCTCTTTAGGGATCTGCTTGGCAAAGTACCATAGGAACAAGCCCTGGAGGGAAGTGGGGCCCAGGAAAGCTGATTAATATTCAAGGATCACCTCCTTCAAGCTCAGGAGCGATGCATCCCAACAAAGAGGAAGTCAGGCAAAAACACCAAGAGGTCTGCATGGATGAACAAGGAACTCCTGGACAAACTCAAATACAAAAAGGAAGCCTACAGAAGGTGGAAGCAAGGACAGGTATCCTGGGAGAAATACAGAGAAATTGTCCGAGCAGCCAGGGATCAGGTTAGAAAAGCTAAAGCCCTGACAGAGTTAAATCTGGCCAGGGACATCAAGGGCAACAAGAAAGGCTTCTATAAGTATGTCAGTGATAAAAGGAAGACTAGGGAAACTGTGGGCCCTCTATGGAAGGAACTGGGAGACCTGGTTACCTGGCTGAGGTACTGAATGACTTTTTTGCCTGAGTCTTTACCAGAAAGTGCTCTAGCCACACTGCCCAAGTCACAGAAGGCAAAGGCAGGGACTAGGAGAATGAGGAACTGCCCACTATTGGAGAAGAATGATCATGTTCGAGAGCATCTAAGGAACCTGAAGGTGCACAAATCCATGGGACCTGATGAGATTCATCCACTGGTCCTGAGGGAATAGCATATTAAGTTGCTAAGCCACTATCCATCATATTTGAGAAGCTGTGGCAGTCCAGTGAAGTTCCCACTGACAGGAAAAAGGGAAACATAACTCCCATTTTTAAAAAGGGGAAAAAATGACAACCAGCAGAACTACAGGCCACCCAGTCTCACCTCTGTGCCCAGCAAAATCATGGAGCAGATCCTCCTGGAAACTAAGCTAAGGGCTATGGAAAACAAGGAGGTGACTGATGACAGCCAACCTGGCATCACTAAGGGCAAATCATGTCTGAGAAACTTGGTGGCCTTCTACAACAGCGTTACAGACCTGGTGGATAAGGGGAGAGCGAAAGATCTACCTGGATTTGTGCAAAGCATTTGACACTATCCCATATGACATCCTGGTCTCTAAATTGGAGAGAGAGAGATTGAGTGGGTGGATCACTTGGTGGATAAGGAACTGGCTGGAGGGCTGCACTCAAAGGGTTGCAGTCAACGGCTCGATGTCCAAGTGGAAACCAGTGATGAGTGGCATTCGACCCTGTTTAACATCTTTGTCGGCAACATGGACAGTGGGATTGAGTGCACCCTCAGAAAGTTTGCTGACAACACCAAGCTGTGTGGTGCAGTCAACACGCTGGAGGGAAGGGATGCCATCCAGAGGGACATCAACAGGCTTGAGAGGCGGGCCCATGTAACATCATGAAGTTCAACCAGGCCATGTGCAAGGTCCTGCACCTGGATCACACCAATCCCAAACACAAATACAGGCTGGGCAGAGAATGGATTGAGAACAGCTCTGAGGAGAAGGACCTGGGGGTTTTGGTTGATGAGAAGCTCAATATGAGCCAGCAATGTGCACTCGTAGCCCAGAAGGCCAACTGTACCCTGGGCTGCATCAAAAGAAGTGTGACCAGCACGTCAGGGGAGGTGATTCTGTCTCTCTGCTCCGCGCTGGTGAGACCCCACCTGGAGTACTGCATCCAGCTCTGGAGCCCTCAGTACAGGAAAGACACGGACCTGTTGGAGCGAGTCCAGGGGAGGGCCACAAAGATGATCTGAGGGCTGGAGCACCTCTCCTACAAAGACAGGCTGAGAGAGTTGGGGTTGTTCAGCCTGGAGAAGAGAACTCTATGGGGAGACCTTATAGCAGCCTCCCAGTATTTAAAGGGGGCCTACAGGAAAGATGGGGAGGGACTCTTTATCAGGGAGTGTAGCGATAGGATGAGGGGTAACGGTTTTATACTTTCTGAAAGAGGCTAGATTTAGATGAAATATATTCAGGGGAGTTGGAACTAGATGGTCTTTAAGTTCCCTTCCAACTCAAACCATTCTATGATTCTATGATGACTGACTGCAGCTAAGTTAATGCAGAACAAAGTATTTATCAGTACAGGAAACACAAACTTCCCTTTTCTTTACAGTACTCATTCCAGTGATTTTGTAAGGTAAAATGAAACAGTGTAGTAGGCAAGGTGAAATGACCACTCAGAAGAATCACATCTGTCTTCAGTTTCAAAATGGTTTCTGTGCAAGCACAAAACCCTAGTATAAAATTATCATCTCATAAATGCAACAGGATATGCTCTGCACTATTACATAGCCACACAAACACACCTTGAAGAACTAATGTGACAGGACATTGTCTGGCGAACTAAACAGAAACCTGCTAGTAAAGTAACAGAACATTGAGAAATGAAGGGTCTATGGAAGAAAAGTTTAATTATGGTGAAACAAAGAATAAAGCATATGCTGTGTGATGAGAGTCCTTTTTCACAATGGACTGATACTGTCTTGGCAGACAGCAAGTTGACCGTGAGCCAGCAATGCACCCTCAAGGCAAAGGTAGCTGACAGCATCTTAGGCTGTATTAGGAAAAGCATTGCCAGCAGGTCGAGTGAGGTGACCCTCCCTTGCTGCTCAGCACTGGTGAAGCCGCACATGAAGTGCTGTGTTCAGTTCTCCTTGGCACTCCTCGGCACAAGAAAGATATAGACATACTGGAGCAAGTCCATCAGAGGACCACAAAGATAATTAAGGGACTTGTGTATCTTTCACGTGAATTGAGGCTGAGAGAGCTGGGACAGTTCAGCCTAGAGAAGAGAAGGCGCAGGGGGATCTTATCCATATGTATAAATACCTGATGGGAGGGTGTAAAGGAGATGAAACCAGTAGTGCCTACTGACAGGGCAAGAGGCAATGGACACAAACTAAAACACATGAAATTCTATCCAAATGCAAGAAAAAAAAACTTTTACTGAGAGAGTGGTCAAACACTGGAACAGGTTTCCCAGAGAGGTTGTGGAGTCTCCATCTTTGGAGATAATAAAAACCCGACCAGACATCGTTCTGTGCAACCTGCTCCAGCTGACCCTGCTTGAGCCGTGGAGTTGGACTAGATGACCTCTAGAAACCCCTTCCACCCTCGATGATTCTGTGGTTCTGTTTGTTTGGGTTCTGGAGCTCACAAGATAAATGGAAATAGTTTATAGCCTGAGAACAAACTGGATGACAATAAAGAATACAGGCTATTACAAGAAAATGCAATAGGAACACAAGCATCATGAAAAGATTAAATTCTGAGCTCAGAACTATTTTGACTACTGCACTGCTTAGTGTTTCATATGCCATTCAAAAACTGACTCACCAAGTACCAACGATTAGCTCCTCCTACTTGGAACAAGGGAACAGAGCAATGAAAATAAAGCAGCACTTTCCAGACAGAAACTAGTAGATCTTCTATCTGGACTATAAAGAAGAGTACAAACAAAAGTCTATGTCTTTCTCTACTGTACTATACTGGGAGAACAGAAAGTAGATTATTGTTTTCCTTGGCCAAAAAAGCCTCAATTAGTTACAGCATACCTAAATTGAAAGGAGTATTCTTTTCCTGGAAGAAAGGCCAAAAAAAAGCCAGAAATCCACACAGGCCATTAACCTTTAAAGCCATAATGTATGCTGGGAGGGTGGCACAGAGGAAGATAACCAGAAGAATAAGAATATGCACGTAAACTTATACTTAAATGTGTAGCCAAACAGGGGGTTTAAACTTGGGGTTTATTACAATATTTGTAAGAAAAGGGAGATAATCTCCTGCTTTGCACGTTCCTTTGAAAGTTCACAGCTGGTGACTGCCAGTGATCCTGACATTAACAGGGAAGATACAAATTCACAACACAGATTGAATACGGACTTTTCAGCTCTCAACCACAATACAACTGTGGAATGCTATGCTTTGAAAATAATGTTTATTCAGGTGAATTTCATGAAACTTAGCTTTCTGCTAAGGAAAAGGGAGAGACATCTATTCCATAAGCAGAACACCAGCTTTCTATTTAATGTCCTCTCAACTACACACTCCAAAATCCCCAGAGTAATTTCATTTATAGAAATTGCTCTACTCAAGGAAAAAGCAAAGCAAAGCTTTTGAAGTAAGAAGATTCTGAGAATCTTGCTTTCTAAACAAGGGCCTTAGAATTCTGACTCCTCCTATCTTCTGTTTGTGAATTATTAAACCTTGCCTGTCACTTTTGTTGACGTCGTACCCCATTACAACATGAAACCAGTGAAATGTAAAGCTATTCTCTCCTAGCAACCAGTCAGCAGTTAAATAGCACACAGTATGCTTAACCCAGACTAGATAACAAAACCCAAAGTTCCCTGAAAATAAGCATTATCACACTTCATGCCACAAATTGCATTGGTTTCATAGTCTTTCAAACTAAAAATGAGGCAAGGAACATAAATGAAATTTCTGAAGTGACACTATAGAACTAATTGCGGACTTCTAGTCCCAGCCCAGTTTTTTATTTTTAAAGTATGGAAAGGAGAAGCCATTAAAGAGACAGAAACAGCAACACTTAATTTTCATCCCAAACTAGGTGGCGCAGCAAGATACCGCTGCTAGATTTAGATTCCCGTTCTTTTTTTTTTTTTTTTTTGCCTCAGATTTCACGTAAGAACACTAAATGGGAAAAGCCTGCAGAGTGACCACAGACTTGTATAGCAATAAGACAGGCAGTTAAGAGTTACAACGTCCCACAGAATGTATGTTTTAAACAACACTAGGAGTAAGGATAAATGCTCTTCCAGCAGTCTAAGACAACAGCTTTAGGCATACCAGCAAACCCACTTAGAAGAGAATTCATCCCATCACCCAGTTACAACGCAATCAACAGTTTTATTTTGGAGATCACCCAACTGTGCCTCAGTGACAAAACAAGAGTCTGGAGCTATCCCAGTGAAAGTCTGGCTGCAGAAAGTTTTTACACATACAAAGTTATAATTATGTTGAAATCACGGCACTTGTCCCTCCTACAGATGCCATACTGATGTCAGATACTAGTGGTCAAAAAAAAAAAAAAAAAAGGCAGAAGAGAAAAATAACGGTTGCCTCTATAAAGACAGGTCATCAGTAACCTAAATTCTAAATTTCAAGAGAGTACTGAACAACTTACTAGAAACTGAAGAGACAATTCAAATAAGATTCAACTTGAAGACAACTCTCTCATTGTTCTAACAATTGCAGTTACCAAGTCCATTTCAAGCTGCATTTGGAAATTTTAGTGACAGGTGTAACAGTATTGCTACTTTTTCTCTGTTGCCAACCCTGCCCACATCAGAGGAAGTGAGGTGATGTGCTGGTTTTGGCTGAGGTAATTTTCTTCACAGTAGCTAGTTTGGGGCTATGTTTTGGATTTGTTCTGGAAACAGTGTTAATAATACAGAGATGTCTCAGTTACTGCTGAGCAGCGCTTACACAGAGCCAGAGCCAAGGCCTCTCCTGCTGCTTGCGCAGCCCCACCACTGAGTAGGCCGGGAGGGCACAAAAAGTTGGGAGGAGACACGGCCAGGACAGCTGAGCCCAACTGACCAAAGGGATATTCCATACCATACGATGTCATGCTCAGGATATAAAGATGGGGGAAGAAGAAAGAAAGGGGGGACTTTTGGAGTTACGGTGTTTGTCTTCCCAAGTAACTATTACGTGTGATGGAGGCCCGCTTTCCGGCAGATGGTTGAAGACCTGCTTGCAGATGGGAAGTAGTTAATGAATTCCTTGTTTTGCTTTGCTTGCATGTGCGGCTTTTGCTTTACTTATTAAACCATCTTTATCTCAACCCACGAGTTTTTCCTCACTTTTACTCTTCTGATTCTCTCCCACATCCCACTGCCGGGGGAGTGAGCAAGCGGCTGTGTGGGGCTTAGTTGCTGGCTGGGGTTAAAACACAACCGGTGATTCATTCTTCATTCACACTGGCAGCAACAGCATCAAATTGCACTTACAAAAGGTTTTTCTTCTTTCAAAACTTTACTCCTAGGAGTGCATCACAAACACAGTTATAAAATATTTAGATTTATTTCATTTTGGACAGATTTCTTGGTTATAATGTTCAGGCTTGAAAAGGATGAAGCAAACAAGATATTAAGCCCGTTCTCATCTGTCTAAGGATAAGATTTGCAGAATTATAAATCCTGGGATCTACAAAACAGTGCTTGTTAATTTCAAGAAAGTCACCCATGGCCAAATAAAAACACTCAAGGACTAACAGAGATGCTGATAGGCTTTTAAAAGGAAATTTAAACTTCTCTGTCTTCTCCGGATTTGTAACGGAGTATAGCTAAGAACATTAGCAAAGCACTTGGTCTTTTTTTCCCCCAAATTATAATTAAGTTGCATCTATACAAAACTGTCAAGCCCAGCAGCTACCACGATTCCTGACAACCTCAACTACGCTAAGGTTTCTAAAATATAGGAAGGGCTTTTGGCTGGACAGCAATATTTGAAAATTGAGCTTATTGAACAACAGTTCAACTTTTGAAGATACTGAGGAAGTATCCCAGAGTTCCTGAGTTCACAAACTGAAAACCACTAACTCATGCACGCTTAGTCATCCAAGAAGTATCCAAATTAGGGGAGGGACAGCTGCAGTTGACAGCCAGTTTTGTAATCTCTGTAGACTCAGTCAAGATCTTTGTACCTTGAAAATTATGTTCTTTATATTATGTTCATAATTCATTATGTTTATAATGAATTATAAACATAATTAATTATGTTTATAATTACATTCATCTGCAAGTCAGAAGCTGAAGCACGCTTGGAAGGCAGCATGTGGGAAGGTTTAAGTATTCCTGTATGCTATGTAATTATTATGCAAAAAGGTGAAATTCAGTCTCCACGATTCTAAAATACGTACTACCGTAAGAATCAAATTCCCATCTCAATATTTTAAAAGCTTACACTTATTTAGAATGACTTTTATCCAAATGTTTCTACTGTATTCAACATTATTAATTTCATGTTAGGTCTCAAAATGGACTTTCCCAAATGAAGACAGAAGGTATAGCACTTACCAAAACCATGCAACAGCGCTATCAACCTTATTTTCTAAAGCATTCAGACAGTTGTGCCATGCCTACCTGAAAGTCAGTCAAACTTTACAATGAACTAGGAGCAAATTCAGTTGCACCTCAAATGGAAGACAGTGTTGACGGACAAGGGATAGGTTAACACAATGCCATAGTTTCAAGGGACAGCCTGTTTCAGAGATGGCCTAACGCCAAGATCTCAGCCGTCTGTCCATCACCAAGTATCCCACAGCACATATACAAAACTACAAGCATTTATTTCGGACTCGTTCCCTTCATTTCTGTCCACTGGAAATAAAATACTTTTTATATCATAACGTGTGTTTTACATATTGCTTGATAGTAAAGCTATTCAACCTCGNCTATTATGTGTCACATTTACTTTTTCTGCACAAACCACTGTTTGGACAACTGACAGCTATTTGACCAAACGAGTTCTAATGACTCTTGCATAGTGATTTATGGATGATTTTACTATTCTCTTCTCACAAAAAGAAGATCTTTCTTAAGAATACAGTCTCTTGTCATCCTGAAATTTATTATAGTGCTGCTGATCATTTTAAGTTCAGAATCAAAGTCCTAAATTAATAGGCCTTAAGGATCTATTTAAAAACTACATAGTTTTATTTAGGTTCATATATTCTAGTTTTCTTACTTTAACCGTGGAGACTAAGAAAGTTAAGGAAATTGATTGTTTGTTTAATAAACTGGGGGCGGGAGGGAAGCAATTATCACATGAACTGCCATTACTGTTAGGCTGTTTTTGAGGTACCCATAGAAGTATCCAAAGCAAGTTTCTCAGCAGAAAGAAATTATACTAGCACAATTTTTATCAGAAAAGCTGTATCATTTCCTGTAGCTTCAACTCTGTCAAACTTAAACGTCTAATATCTATACAAGGAAATTTACATGCATCTGGCCATTATTTTTTCAAAAATTGTTTCTAGAATTGGTATACAAACCTCAGCCTTTAACGTCTGCAAAAAGAAGTAAACGTCTAATGTTTTGCAGCATATTTGGTGGACCCAAGTGATTATGGGAACCCTTCTAACTCTATTGCTTCTCTTCGCCCTCAACTAAAATTAACAAGTGTGTGTCGTAAGTAAGTACCATTTCTCTTCTACACTTTGCTTATTATAATTCAACTACTAGAAGTTTAGCTTTCTCTCTTTACTTGCTTTTCCTTTCCCCATCCAAACATCAGGGGCAAAAAAGGTATTTTTCTCTTGTGTTTTCACAATCACAGTAATTCTCTCAAAACCCATTCTCACTGCCTGCACGTATCCTCCCATTTAATTTCAAATAATCTGGGGCTTGAGCCATTCAAGTGCCACAGGCATAGTCTCTTTCCAAAATGTCTTCTCCGAAGTTCACGGTTGTTTTTCCTTTCAGTTATTCCTCTCTTTCCCTCGCAACGGATTCTGTTACCGCCCCTCCTTCGAGCTTCATTAGGAACAGCCGTGCAGAATTGCACTGCAAAAAACGCTTCACGGCAACACCTAGAAACGAGGAGAGCGGACCGAGACCCCACGAAACCAGTTTAATCTACAACTATTCAGACGACACGTAACGGCGACGAGTTAAGCACATAAAACACCGCCGGGTCTCACGCAGCGGACGTTACCAGGGCAGCGTCGCCACAACGCCCGGCCGAGCAGCGCGACGCGGCCACGCGGGTACCCGCCCCACGCGCGTGCGGCCGTTAGCGGCTGCCGTGACGCCATACCGCCGCGCGAGGCTCTGCCCGCCCAGGCCCCGCGGCGGCCGCGCAACCCGGCACCGAGCGCTCCGCGGACTGGGACGCCGCTTCTGATGCGACGCGGGGCAGAGCTGCGCGCAGGGCCGGGCTGCCCAGGTCGTTTTCCTTCCGGAGACGCCGCCTCCCCGCAACCGCTCCCGCCCGCCGAAAGGTGGAACCGAACGGGGAAACGCCGCACCGGGCCGCCGACAGCCCCGCGGGGCCCGGGTCGGGCACTCGCGCGGTCCCGCCGGGCCGGAATGGGCCTCTCTCACCTGCCGCCGGCGGGGCCACCCCGGCCCCTCGCGCTCTCCATCCCCAGCCCTGCCGTTGCTATGGGGCCCCGGCCGCCGCGCCCAGCGCCGGCCTCGCCGCTACCCTTGGCAACGGAACTCGGTACTGAAGCGCGGCGCCATTGGCCGAAGGCGCAGCACGCGGCCCGCCCATTGGCCACGGCGCCCCTCAGCGGGAAGGGATGAGCCCCGCACATGCGCAGGACGAGGGCCGCCTGCGGAGGGCGGGAGGCCAGGCCCGCCCCCTTCCGCGCGCGCCGCCGGGCTGAGGCGGGCCCGGCCGCGGGCGGGGGCCGTGCTGCTCCCGCCCCTCCAGCCTCCTCCGGGGCTGGAATGGCAGCCCCTTCAAGAAGCCGGGCAGGTGAGAAAGCTCTTTTCAGAGCCACGCCGGTCCCCCCAGGAAGCCCGGCCCAACATAGCCCAACCCCCAAGAAGACGCCCCCCGCGCCTTTGCGGCGTTTCTCGGGAGGAGCAGCCAGCTGTCGCGCGGGGCTTGGCTTAAATCACCTCCTCTTCATCCTCGAAAGTAACGTTGTCTATTTGGACATGTCTGCACGTAACAAAATCACTGCTCCCACCCAGGTCGGATGTTGGCCTGCCTTCTGGAGAGCTCGGAGTTTGTCTTCACCAGTATGTTGGCAGCACTCAGCTTCCCTCTCTCCTGCAGATATTTCATTAGATGAGGCCGCCGTCTCCAAGTAACCTTTACCCCATACTCGTGCTCAGGAGTATCTGTAACCAGTACTGCTGCTGACTCCCCTCTCCCACAGGGATCAATATCGAATGCCATCTCTTTTTCTGTATGCCAGGCACGGCTGCTTCTTTGTGGCAGAGTGCTGCTGCTTCTCCAGTTCCTTATGGAAGGCACCTGTGGAGCGTCTATACGTGACGGACTAAAGATTTCTGGCTCCACAGGCTGGGGAGCAGGTAATAAAGGCATTTCTCCACATTTCTCAGGACTGTTCACCTGGATGTTGGCTTTTGCTGCTGTCCCTTTCTTAGGCAGGCTGTGAATGTGCTGCGTGCTCTTCCTTGAGCGATTTGGACTATCTGGTCGGTGGACTGCATGTCCTTCTGGATTCTCAAAAGTTAAAGGAGGAAATTTGCAGGTTACAGCTCTTCGACAAGCTCCTCCTGCATGAAGTGAACTGTGGTTAGTATCCTGATTCTGGGGTTTGTGAGGACCGTAATCTTTCTTCTGGCATGCTTTCAACACCACTGACTTAGTTGTTTCGAATTGTGGGCACACCTGAAGGGAAGAACACAGTAATAATAAAATAAAATAAAAACACAGTTTTCCCCAGACAAAGGAATGCTAACTTGATTCTACTCCCTCATATATCCCATCTTTTTTCAGTGTGTTCAGTAAGTGGGTAATCTGGTCTGCAGCAAAGCTAATGAGTCACTAACCAAGCTGCTAAGCAGGAGATACCTCTGAACTTCAACATCATGTCCTGCAAATCTTCTCTGAAAAGTGATTGGGGTGCAAGCGAGCTGTTCTCTGGCAACTTAGAAAGCACTCAAGATTTGGGTTTTAAAGAAAAGTAACTGGCATCTAGTCCTGTAAACCCTGCAGATTTAAAACAGTTCAGAGCTGGAACCCGTTTCCTTCTGTGTCTTATCATAACTCTGAATAGATTCAATTAACTACATCCTCAGTCTCCCTGAACAGGTAGAGGTTGAAATGAGAGCAATATGAAAGGACTTAAAGGATGTCCACTTAACACCATCACCTCAGATTATGTTAACAAGGCCTTCAGAATATTCCACCAAAACATCTTTACTGCAAAACATAGTTAATCTCTATATTCTGAAGTAACAGATCACCCAAAAGTCACTTACAAAATTGGCTTTCTATAGAAGATGCTCAAAGCTCAGCAATCTATATTTCTTTGAGAGATTCTGGGCTTTTACTCAAAACCTGCAAATCCTTCTATTATAGTATTGTTTGTCTTCCTAGGTATCAATAAAAAGAGTCAGGTTCTGTTTCTTGCAATTTCTAGAACACACCAAACTGAGTTCTAGCTATGATAACTAGAGATGCCTTTCAGTATTCTTAAGTAACTACGTAGTCCCTCAAAAATCTTAGTGCAATTTAATTAATCATAGTGATTGTCTGCTGTACAACTGAACTGTTTGAATGCAAAAACTTTCTGCAGGAAAAGAGAAATGACTCCCTGATGGTTGTATCCTGGCAAATACTCAAAAAGAATGTAGGTGAACCACTAACCGAGGATATGGTTTCCTGACTTCAGCGAACCTGCGCAGGAGCCTAGCAGTCAAGAAGGTATGAAAAACTTAAATAACATCAAGAAGAGAGGGGCAGAATATCAGTTGCCACTGAAACAAGTTAACAGAAACTCTGCAGACAACGCTTCAAGAAGTTATAAACCTAGCAGGCTTTTCAAATGGAAAAAAAATGGAAAAAAAAATATAACAGTTTCAGTTCTGATAGCTTCAAGCAAATTTTAGAATCATTGTACGTTTGGAATCAAAGAGCTAAGTACCAGTGTGGGTATTTCCACCTCTTGCAAACAAAAAGAATGCTTATTCACAGCAGTTATTTTTCTTAGTGTTTCAGAATCACAGAATCTTCACAGTTGGAAAAGACCTTTAAGATCATCGAGTCCAACCAAACAACCTACAATCTCTGTCACTAGAGCATGACCTGAAGTGCCACATCTAGATGTTTCTTAAACACCTCCAGGGATGGTGACTCAACCCCCTCCCTGGGCAGGCTGTTCCAGTGCCTGACCACTCTTGCAGTAAAGTAATTCCTCCTAATATCTAACCTAAACCTCCCCT
>VXBH01001833.1:229616-261576 GCA_013400035.1 Rynchops niger
GTTAGTGGCCAAGTTGAGCTCCACCTGGGCTTTAGCTTTCCTAATTTTCTCTCTGTATAACCTAATGAGATCTCTGTACTCCTCCTGAGTTGCCTGTCCCTTCTTCCAAAGGTGGTACACCCTCCTTTAATTCCTAAATCCCATCAGCAGTTCCTTATTCATCCAGACTGGCCATTTTCCCTACCCTTTAGACTTGCGACACTTGGGGACAGCCTGCTCCTGGGCCTTAAGGTTTCCTTCTTGAAGAGCATCCAGCCTTCCTGGACCCCTTTGCCCTTCAGGACTGTCTCCCAAGGGACTCTCTCAACCAGTGTCCTGAATGGAAGGCCAAGGTGGAGGTTTTGCTGACCCCCCTCCTTACATTGCTACAAAGCCATAGAACTAACTGCTTCAAGCATATAAAAAAAAAAATTAAAGGGACAAAAGTTGTATGTGTTCTACTTCAAGGTTAAGGCATCACAAAAATAACTCCAGATCACCAGGAACAAAGGAATGTTTCACGCAGGTTTGAAATCACACTTCCTGAACCTGCTTTGTAAAGAGCACAGTGTCAGGCAGCAATAATGCTTAAACAGAGCTCCCCTAGGTGATGACTACTGTTGTATAGGAACAGTCTGTCTTTGCAGCACCTGTTTGTTAAAAAAAAATAAAAATCTTTACATGATATAAGGAGTATCTTAAGAACAGTTCCTGGAATATTTTTTCCAGACCAGAAAAGGAGCCCATCAGAAGAGTGATACAGAGAGAAACTATTCGAAACATGCAGAATGGAAAAGAGGGCAAGTTAGAACAAATAATCACAAATAAGTGAAAGCCTATGTTCTTTAAATTTAGCAGTGTCAGATTTAAATAAAACACCTAGTACTTTAACATGTAACTTTTAGAGTTCAGCAGTTATTTCAAGCAGCAAGCCAAGAAAAAAATTCCCCCTAATGTTTATTACGTGCACGGTTTTCAGTTGGCATAGAAAACAGCATATTCCTGATGAAAAACAGTTTTTCAGATGACAAATGGTCATATTAATCGGTACACACTGCACAGCTTTAAGCAAGACCTTAGTGGTTGTAGTTAGAATGTGAAGCAACTCAAAAGCACTTATTTATGCTTTCGGCAGCTATAAGGCATTCAGGTCTGTAGTACTAGTTTTCAGTATCCAGGACAGATAGCTTTCTGTTGAGACATACGGGAGAAACTTGGAAACCGTTGGTGTGGGATGTAGGGGAAAGGCTAATCTATACCAACCCAGGCAGCAGAGGTGTTCTGGTCAACGGGTTTTGTAGGAACACGTCTTGGATTCTCGGCCGAAGGCAGCGGAGTTTCATAGCAATGGACGGGTCCCTCTCGCGGCCTCTCAAGGAATACCAGCTCCGCCTTCCTGGCCTTGTGGGTACATTTCTTCTTCGGAGGCATCAAAAGATATGGTAAAACCTCTTAGAAGCCTCATGATGCTTGCTAGAGCCAAGTGGAGAAAGAGGAACGCACCCCAAGGAGGTGCTAAAGCGCTCTCAAATCTACAGAAGGCAAATAAATGGACTTTGAAGTCAAACGTGATTGGAAAATTCAGATCTAGTTTTTAACTAAAATGAAACACTTATGCAACAGTACAGCGTACACATCTCTATGCAGACTTTTCCCTATCAGTAGTTTTGGAACTTCCTGTTGAATTTCAAGTAGATTTAGAAATGCACAGCAGAATAGATAAACACTCCCAAACTTCATGAAAGCTAATAACCAAATACACTGGGGAAGACAGACACACGAACAAGTGTCCCTGCTGCAAAAGGAGTTCTGAACTGGCCTTTGGGCAAGACTGAATATTACTGGAAAAATTAGTTTCTTATGAGAAAACATATTTTAAATGCACAATCAGGCATTCTTCTTCATAAAAGTATTTTAGAAATAATTTGAAAGACGTCCACCTGCGATAAGACCTGACTAAAATACTGAAATACAGAACCACCTATATTTACAGTAGGCTTGGTCACTGAAATTTTAAGGAAATTCAAACCACTGGGAGAGGAAAAAAATAAACGGTCTGGGAGTAGTTAAGCTACCGAACCAGCTATGTCAAGTCAACTATCAAAAAAATTTAAGGAAATAATTTCTTCACATTAGCTCAATACATAGTCTAGTCAGAGGCAGAGAACAGCTTAGGAACTGAAAGTCAGGAAAACTTGTTTTCCTTTTTCAATTTAATTCATAAAACTGGTTTGTGATGCTGAGATACATTGTAGGGCCAAGATAAGCAGAAGCCCTTCAGCTTCTAGCTGCTAACTACTGTACTTCCTAATTTCAGGAATTTTCTGTTTTTTAAATACAGAACATACTTTACATTTCCCCCTGTATTCTACGTATCTTGCATGATTATTATTTTATTTTACTTAGTGAATAAGCTTTAGTTAAAGCGACGTTAAATTTAATTTTCCATTCAAGAACAGCTTAGCACCGGCAAGGAATTTTGAAGGGAACGTTTTCTGAGAAAAGCGTTCTCTTCTTACCAAATGCGCAAGACCGCAGCAGCCTGGTTGCTTACCGACCGCGCAGCCTCCCCGGGGACTCCTGCCAGCTGCCGCGGCCACGTACAGCCGTTAACGCGCCGAAACTCCACGGCCCTTCTCGAGGGACCGCCCGAAGCCGACGGCCGGTACCGGCCACGGGGCAGAGCTCCGCCACCGCGGGCGGCGCGCCTGAGGGAAGCTCCTGGGGCTGCTCTCCCGGGACAGGGCCCGCACCTCAAGCGCCAGCACATCCGTATCCCCCGCCGCCACAGCCGATTGGCCCGATCCGCCCCGCCCCTTGCTACATCTCATTGGTCCAGGCCGGCACGTGGTGCCAACGAGTCGCCAGGCGCCAAATTCAAACCGGGAAACGATCTCTCCTACCAGCGGCGGCGGAGGCCGGAAGCGCCGGAGTTGCCGCCTCCCTCCGTACCTACAGCCTGGCCGGGGGAGGTGGTGAGTCGTGATTTGTGTCCGGCATCTGCCCCTGCCGCAGCCTACCGGGGCCTCCCCCCGGGGGCTGGAGGCAGGAGGTCAGAGGCTAGCGGCCCCGTGAGAACCGCGCTGAGAGCGTAGGGCGGCTGGGAGAGGGAAGTGTCTAGGCCCTGGCTGGGGCGGAGGGGCCCCGGGAGAACAGACGGAGTTACCGGTGAGGGCGGCAGGGCTGGGGTCGGAGTGGATGAAGAAGGAGCTAGGAGCCCTCTAGCGCTCCCTCTCTTACAAGCCCCCAGCCCGTGTGTACACGGGGTTGTCCTGGGCCTCTACTGGTAGTAGCAGCCCGAGGCCTTCTTAGGAAGTGGCTTGCACCTGCACGGAACAGAACTTTTGGAGGCTGGCAAAAGTTTGCTCTTTTGTCATTGTCTTATGGGGATCTCCCTTTAAGAGAGAGGAGCAGATCGCCAAGGTCCGGGTGTGTACTTGGGTGCCACAAACTGTGTGGTGGCCTCCGGCTGCTGGGCAGACCCTGCTCGCAGGGCTGTCTGCTCCCTGCACCAGGGCACGAGCTGAGTTTTTCATCTGCCGGACTCTTTCGGATTTGTATCTATGTAGGTGATTCCTACTGAGAATGTTCTTGTTTACTAGCTGGCCCAGTCAAATCTACCAATGCAAAAAGCCTCTCTGCTATTTGTTTCTATTCTGCCTGCCATCCCTAATGGTAAACAAGTGCAATTTGTGTATTCTTGTTCTGGTGTAGTTTGCTGCAAGAGGCAGCCTCCTTGAATAGCATGATATTTATAAGTGGTATTCTCAGAAGGGACATGCTGCATTCTACCTTGAAAGCAGCATCTCTGAATTTTATCTGCTCTGCTTTATAGTCTAAATTGTCTGTTGTCCGAAAGTTTGACATTTAAATTGTATGATGCCCAATGATGAATTTGTCTGCTTCTTGACAAATCTACAGAAGGAATGACTAAAGCATTTATTTTATGTTTATTTTAAAGCACCTATCTTCTGCTGCAGTTATTGTATACCTTTGTAGTGTTCAGTACAATCTCTGCTTCCCAGATCTTAAACCATCTGTTAAACCTCCCTTTTCTCTCAGGTCGTGTGGTCTGCTGGTTACAGCAATGACATGTAAGAATCAGGACTGATATTTCTGTTCTAGCGTCTTTCCCCTCTAGCTTGCTGGCTGATGCTGGTCAAGTCACTTTACAGCTCTTAGTCTCCCTTTCTGTAAAGCACGTATGCATACTTTCCTCATTATTATGTACTCAGTTTGCATTGCAAGTTGTGAGACACAATCTACTCTGCAAATATGTCTCCTGTCCTGCTCACACAAGGTGTGGATAAAGCAGGTACAGTACTATTTTCCAATAGCCTTGTCAACCTTATTTAATACTTTAATATTTTATTTTCCTTCCTTGTTTCTAGCTTTGTAATAATTGCTGAGAATTTGTGCTTTGTGGGGAGGCTGTGGTGATTTGCTGCACTGTTCCTAGCTGTTCCTGCCCTCTACGCTCTTATGTTGTATCTTTTGTTTTGCAGGTTTTGTTCTTGTCCCTTTCAATGGAGAGTGACTGTATAGATCAATAATGAGGACCAGCCCTCGCAGGCCCTTAATTCTCAAAAGACGGAAACTGACCCTCCCACAGAAGGATACATCCAGTACTTCAGCAAGAGATGAGAACGGTGGTCAGGATGAAAAGGCTCCTAAGCAGGAGCACAGCCAGGAAGACCGACACAACAGCCAACACAGAGAAAAAACGGAATGTGGCCTGCAGAAATTCCCAGCAGGAATAAAAATAATTGACCATCCTACAATGCCCAACACACAGGTGGTGGCCATCCCTACGAATGCTGATATCCAGAGCATCATAGAAGCACTGACAGCAAAAGGAAAAGAATGTGGCAACAATGGGCCCAATAAGTTCATTCTCATTAGCAGTGGGGGCACAACCCGTTCAGCAGGTCCAACACCATCACAGCCTCTCCCATTACAGATGAAACCCAGTGCAGCAACCAAGGCTGCAGGTGGTCAGGAAAGAGAGAAGAACGGTACACAGACACCTGGTCTTGCAGGAGGAACAACACTCTGGCATTCAGGAACTGATGCTGTGGTTGGACAAGAACGGGAGAGTAACAGTATGTAATCTTTACCTTTTTTTTTTTTTTTTTTTTCTTTTCTGTCCTGACTGATAAACAAAGAGATGTGAAGTGGGCCAATGAGTGTAGTGCTTGGGTGTCAGTATGCAGTAATGAAAACTTTTTTGTTAATTACAAAATAGCTATGGGTTTAATTCTAATAATCTACATAACTGTGCATATGTAGTGAAATCTGAAGGATCTTAGTGGATATATTTTTGGTGAAAGAGATAGCATGTAAAGGTGTATAGCAAAGCAAAATATAATGTTGGGGGAAAAAAGAAGGGCTGCCTTGAAAAAATCAGGTTTAGAAAGAACAAAAGGCTAAGTTTCATTTAGTAAAAGGTTTATGGCTGAATTCAAGACTAACATAGAGTACCCTAATCAGTGACAAAACATACAGACCAAGAGCTTTGATAAAGAGATTATTTCCATACTTTAATAACTAAGTGGAAAGTCTCTTTACTCCTTGGCTGTCTGATGAAGCTGATGAATAAACGTTAGAAGTGGGATAGATTTTACTTTGAAACACTGCTTAGATCAAATTTGTATTTGCAACTTAAAATAGCTATATAGCTATAGTGTGGGATAAGATTTACTACAGCTTTTGGGCTGCAGTCGATTTTATCCTACACTATAGTACTGTCTGACAGGAACCCATAGACAGCTGCAATACCTGCATGGCTGCAACCAACCTCACCAGAGATAACAAAACTGTTAGTTTTCATTGCTGCAGTTCAAAAACCTGGAAATGTCTGAGCTTCTGACTTGGGTCTTTCAGTTGGAGTTTGTCACCACTTTCCATGGCTCCTGCTTACTAAATTAATCCTTTGGCTAAAAATACCTGAATTCTTGAAGTACTGGATCAACACTGTCCTGTTTTGGTTGAGAGCAATAGTGTGGTTTGAATGCTTTTAAGGCTGTAGCTCTTCTTAGAGATTGGGCGGATTCACGTGAAATCAGGAATTCAAGGTTGAATTTCTTCCACAAGTAATGTTAGTACTGCAATACCATCTTACCCCTATCTTGAGACAGGGACGCCTCTTTTAGAAGTGTGACTGGTGCCTTCCTTTTGGCACTTGAGACAAAGGGGGAGGAGGGTTACTTGTGAGTAAGCAGAATTACGGGCTTGTTATTCCAACAGGCAGTGGCGAGACAATGAGCTCTGTGTTGGACAATAGTCTCACTAACATCCAGTGGCTGGGGAAGATGAGATCTGATGGGCTAAGTCCCTGTTCTGTGAAGCAAGACAGAGAGAAAGAGAACCAGAGGCCTCTGCAGGAAAGAATCAAGGTAAGTAGGAGAAGACAACAGAGCATATGCTAAAACTTTTGATAGGTAGTAATCCATGTGGATCAGAAGACTTGCAAGAACCATCTTGCATCACCATCTCTAAGTAGTACAAGTTTGGCCTTTACTGATTTGAATAGCAGAACCTGGAGGATCCAGGGATGTTCCATGGCTCTTCTCATCAACTTTGTGAGCGCTCATGTGTCATCTCTTCTGCCTCTCAGACAGAAGAAGATTCTGCTGCTGCTGCTATTCCTACCGCTGCTGCCACCGCCTTCTCATGGCAGGATTCAGTATCAGAACGACCTCCTTACTCTTACATGGCCATGATCCAGTTTGCCATCAACAGCACTGAGAAGAAGCGTATGACTCTGAAGGACATCTATACCTGGATTGAAGATCACTTCCCGTATTTTAAACACGTGGCTAAGCCAGGTTGGAAGGTAACGAGCAGGCCCTCAAGTTGCTGTGGGCCACAAGGTGATATTATCATAAGCCTTCTGTATGAAAATGAAAAGTTGTTCCCCAGCCTGCAGGGCAAGATGGAAATTATTTAAACACGCCGCCCCAAATACCCTCTCATTCCAGAAGTTCCCCATTCCACTTCTTGTACCCCTTTTCTCATTCCACTCAGGCAAGATGATGGGATGTTTCATCACTGAAGTAAGAATAGGGATCTCAAGACTAAATAGAATGAGAGACTGATGACAGGGTTAGCTGGGTATGCAGTGAATATGAAGGTACGTGTTGTCTAAACTTCGGAATGTAATTCCACTGCCAGGGCAGTCACGTCTCAGGTAGGTCTTGCTGTGCTGATAACAAAGTTACTCCTTTTCAACCTCCCCCTCACTCCTTTCTCCCCAGAACTCCATTCGGCACAACCTGTCCCTTCATGATATGTTTGTCCGTGAGACCTCTGCTAATGGTAAAATCTCGTTCTGGACTATTCACCCTGATGCAAATCGTTGCCTAACATTGGACCAGGTATTTAAGGTGGGTGCCTCATGCAAAGAAAATGTGACAGGCTATCTACTTCCTAAATGCCACGCTTAGCCAGATGCACCTTATTTTAACAGGAAAGTTAAGCTGCTTTGACATCAGCCTTTTTGTAAGAGCTGGATTCAGTCACTTCTTCTGACAAATAGACCAGCTCTCTATTTGAAATAAAAGCTGCTGTGGCTGTGCATCTGAATTGGACCTTCTGGGGGATGTGTTTATTCTTCAGGTGGTGTGCCAAATGTAATAGTGAGCTCGTTCAACCTCTTTCTGTGTGCCTAATTCAAATTCCTAGTGAGAAACTTTCCACTGAAGTTGACCAGGAGTTCCTATGCTGTTTGCTTAGACAGGATGGAATTGCTCTAACCCAGCTATGTATTCTAGGAATTATCATTTTGTGGGAGAAACAGAGTTTATGAGTCTGGTATACGTGTGTTTAGACTCCTCTCTGTTTGCTGCAGTGGGTGGGCAGATTGACTCTAGTTTGCTGAGTTTATACAAGATTAAATTGTCCCATATCTTCCCCCTTTGGTTGATAACTTCATTTTATTTTTCTCCCTCTCAATGCCTTGCTGCCACCAGCCGCTGGACTTGGGGTCACCAACGTCGCCTGAGCACTCTGAATCAGTAAGACTTACCCTCTGGCTCGGGGCTTGGACTTCCATTCTCCTCTTGACAGTTACCAAAAGAAAGGACAAGAGGCTCGGGGAGGGGGACTGGGTCACTGCCACACCTAGTCATACCATTCCATGCACACCCTTTCTGGGGAAAGGAGTCAAGCCAAAGGTTAATTACCTTCAGATGATGTGCTCTTTCTACAGCTGGTAGAGCTGTACAGCTTTGAGCAACTAGAACTCTATTACTGCAGTAGGCTGCAATGAGCACCAACAGCCTCGGAGAACAAGCCCAGACAGATTTCTGGTAAAATCCTCATCTCCATGGCAGCAGTCCCAATCTGTTCTGGGGCTCGGACCCAGAGAGAACAGGATCTGTCTGTGCTCCTTTTTCATTTTGGAACTCATCTGCATTGTGACTTTCAGAAGGATGAATCTGTTTGCTGTCCATCTTGCGTTCAGCAGTTTTAACAATGACAGATTTGCAAACAGCCAGTCAAACACCTTTCTGTCATGGCTACACCCCTGGCCTTTTTCCCATCCGCTTATACTTCTGATTCCTCTGTTGTCTCTGCTATTCCACTTGAAAATTGATCTATAGTTTGTATAGAGATCCAGTGTACAATAAAGGTATTGTATTCACCTTTCCTCAGGCACTGAGGGCACTAAAACCAGGTCACTTCTGCAGTAGAGTCTGCAGCCAGAGCAGCACTGTCATGCCATCTCTTTTTCTACACAGCTTTTGGTTGGTAGCTGGCTTTGAGATGGCATGGCTGCAAAACAGCAAGTGGCACACAGATAGAGCCGGCATGAATGCTGGGTGCTAACAGCTGCTCTCTCTGTATTGGCGCAGCACAGGCTTCTGGATTTGCAGTTCTGAATGAGGCAGCAGAATAAAGGTGGATTTTTCTCTTTAAATATCTTTCTTTTATCTTTCTCCTTTTTCTTATTTCCCAATGAGTGCAGCAGCAAAAGCGACATCTTCCAGATCCCTATAAGAATACAGGAAGCAACAGCAGCAGCAAAACTGAACCCCAGAATGCACGTGAGTGTCTACATCAGATTAAGTCAAAGAGAATCAATCCCTGGCATTCTCCCAGATTCGCTTGGGAATAAAAGTGAAAATTGTTTTCCAGATTTGCCAGCTTTTAGGCTTCCTGCTGTCAGGTTTGGAGCTGAAGGCAGTATTGCTGCGTCAGAGACAGGATATGATGGAGAGAGGGAGGGGACTGGGTACTCAAATGGAGTAAGAGCAGAGCTTGCCCCAACTTGAGGGCTAGGATCTGTATGAAGGACTATTTTCTTGTTCATCAGGCTTTCTGGCTTGGTATTTGTAACCTTAAAATTAGCAGAGAAGGCAGGTGAGCCTATCTCTGATGGGTTGTTTATTTTGGGGTATTTAGAAGGACTTTCTGTTAGATGCCAGGTTTTGAAGAGATCGTAGAGGAAGGCAAGAGGCTAACAAGTCCGTTCTTTTCCCTTCCAGGCCGAAAGATGAAACCTTTGCTTCCTCGCATCAACTCCTACCTGGTTCCGATACAGTTTCCTTTGAGTCAGCCTCTTGTCTTGCAGCCTTCTGTGAAGGTTCCCCTATCCGTGGCACAGGGAGCATCTCTCAACAGCTCAGAGACTTTCCGGAGCAATAAGCGTGTGCGCATTGCTCCAAAGGTTTGTTTCTTGTTTCCTAAGGGGTTTTTTGTTTAGCTTTTTTTTTTTTTTGAGGGGGAGGGAGGACGTTGTTGTTTGTTTGGGGTTTTTTCTTTTTTCTTTTCTATAGCGCTTTGCCTTCTGTGGACCCTCTTTTTCATATGGTTCCTTTGTGCATCTTTATTAGGTGCTCTGAAACTCTAAGCTCATATTAAGGAACTAGTCAGTGACAATTCTTGCTGTCCTTTTCTATCTCTAGGTTGACTATTACCTGCTAGTTGACCTGATATAAGGATGTTACTATTATTCACTAGAGGAGGGGGCTCTGCTCCTTGGATGTGAATAAATAAGAATGGGAGAAATGGGTTTGTTCTGCCCTTAAAACATTCAGATTATTGGTAGTTCTCAAGAGACACATAACATAGGGAACTTCCTCTGAAAAAGCATTTATTTGTATGTAGTCTCTTCCCAGAGGTTTTCAGTATCTGCTGTTTGCTAATTCTGTGGAGTTCCCAGTTATTCTGGGCTCAAGCAAAACAGCTATTAAACAGGTCTTTCTCTTGGCATCTCACTGACTGCTCTCGGATGCTTAGACATTGTAAAACTTTTAACTTCTTCCATCCTGTCTAACCATAATTCTATTTTCCTTTGTGTGCCTGCTGCTTCATATTCTCTCTTGCTATGATTTATCTTTCCCCATGCTCTTTTTCTTTTGATAATCTCAGTTTTTTTTCTTTTCCCTTGGTTTCTGGGAAAGGTGACCTCATTCATTTTGTTATTTCACATGTAGGTAGGGTAAGGAGGAATCAAAGAGGTTACACTTTTCCAGGAAATTTCAGCTCTCCTTCTGCCTGTACTCCTATAGTTCCTTATAACAGAAGTGGTCGGAAGGGCATGACTTCCAGTCACTTTGCTAAAATCCTTCCCGTGTGATCTATAGGCTTCTTTGTATCTACTTCACACAGAGATCAATCTCTATTTGTTGTTATAGTTACTGCTTTCTGAAGATCTTCCTCTTACCCATTCTGCTGTCCTTAAGTGTCAGTCTTTCTTTTCTTCCTTCTGCTATCATTTGGATATTGGTGGGTTAGATCCTTGTGTACTGACTGCATATCACTTGTGTTTCTTTGTAGATGTCACTCTCCGCAGACGAGTCATCCTCTTTACCTCCAGCTGCTGTCAAGGAGGAGAGTCAATGTGATGAAGGCTTATTTTCCCCAACCCATTCCCTAAAAGAGAGCAGCTCCCAGCCTGGTGAGGAATCAGTTTCTTTCCCTGAAAGCGTCTGTATAAAGGAGGAAGAAGGCTCTCAGCTGGATGACTGGCTGTCCCCATCTGCCTCAACCCTAACAGTAAAGGAAGAGCCAGGCTTGTTCCCCTCAGTCTCATCCGCAAAGGAGAAGAAACAATTCACCATACTGAAGTCGCCATCTAAGGGTGTTTCTGACACGCTAGTTATAAAGAGGCGGGAAAGGCGGGAAATGGGCAGATCCAGAAGGAAACAACACCTAGCACTGCCTTGCTCAGAAGAGCCTGTCCTTGTTTTGCCAGAAAGCAATGGTTTTGACCCTTTCCGATTAGGGGCAGACCGCCCCTTCCTGCAGGAAAGCCAGCCTCTTGAGAATGCATCACAGCTCAGCTGCTTGCAGGGAGAAGAGGGGCCCTTCAAAACACCAGTCAAGGAGATGTTCAGCAAATTGCCAGTTTCTTCCACTCCCAGCAAAGACTCAGTAACTACTTCTCCCCCACTAGGGGGCCTTGACCAGTGGAAGTCTGCATCCTTAGCCAAGGGAAGTCACGAGCTGGACTTCAGTCCAGTGAGAACCCTTCAGTTGCCATTCACACCTGTCCAGGAGAACCAGGATTTGCTGGGTTTTAACAGCACGCCCCTTAAAAATCCCATCTTTGAGTCCCCTCGGGAACTGCTCAATACGGAATCCAGTGATATGGTGCATGCCCCCCTCACGAGCTCTCCAGCTTTTATTTCTGAGTCTACTAAGCAATCATCTGTTGAACTACCAACCTCTGGCTTTACTGAAAACCGGTCACTCATGGAGGGCCTGATCCTGGACACCATGAATGATAGTCTGAGCAAAATCCTTCTAGATATCAGCTTTCCTGGTCTTGAAGATGAAAACTTAGGAACAGACATTAGTTGGTCTCAGCTCATACCTGAACTGAAGTAAACTGCTCTGAGGACTGAATTTTACTTGTTCTGATATTACAGAAAGCACTCTACTGTTCTGAGATCTTTTCATGTAATCTAGGAAGACTGTTTGTTTTTGACTAATTCCTGCATTTGTGGGAACAGAAGGCATTATTGTCCCCTGCTAAGCTGGGAGACAGGCCCACTGGCTGCTATGAGCTCCCTTTATAAGCTGCGATAGTCTTCATGTGGAACAAGATAGAACCTTTCTAACCCCATGCGAGAGATGAGAGTCCCTGGAGAGAAGTTATCAAGACAACATCTAGGTAGGACTTGAATGCCATTTGCTACTCAAGCTGTTGGAGAAAATGGATGCACTCCTCAGTTACGTACAATAGGAAAGAGCCCGGGAACCTACTCCTAGCTCTGTCCTTCTTCCTTTTACTCTGTTCTCCTATTATTTAGTGTCTTCTGTGTGGTTTTAATGGCTGTAAATACTGTACATTCCTTAAATTAGCCCTTAATTATAATAATATTTTTATTCTTGGGCTGGTAAAGCGTTTGATTTAAGAGTGTTGTCCATATGTTTCACATTTCTTCTATTCTTCTACCCTAGATGAGAGCCCAAAATGCATTTTTGGGTTTTGTTTTGTTTTTTTTTTTGTTTTTTCTTCTACTTCAGAAACACATTGGTCTAGGCTGTTGTGCCTGTTGCTGGGGCAAAGATCTGAAAAATCACCTATATGTGACTCAAGTCAACCTGATACACATTGTTATCTGGAATGCAGCATAGAATCTTGGTTTGGCTTCTTTTTCCCAGACCAGAATGGAGAGCTTGAATCAAGCTTCATTTTGTTTCCATATACCTATTATGTGCTTAGAGGACTAGGTAGGGTCACTGTTGCAATAAGATGGATTTCTGTTCAATGGTTAAAGCTGCCCTGATCACAATCATCAGTTGAAAATATAAAGAAGAACCTATAAACTGAATGCTGATATTTCCATTGAAAAGTGACCTCTGGAAACGTAAGGCATGTTTCTCTAGGTGCAATAGGCCAACTCGTCCCCATTCTCTAGAATTCACGTCAAAAGAGGAAATTGCCATGGAAAAGACCTTCTGCTTACAGACAAATGATGGCTCATGTATCTACATACTCAATAAAGCTTCCGTGGGAACACAGCTGAGTATTGTCTTTACTGCCTTTGCTTTTAGCAGCGTGCTCAGGCAGGGCCATAGCATGAACAGCTGATTTTTGCTTGTGTAATGTATGTGTTTTCTGTGATCATGAGTAAGTGATCATTAGGTTGTCTTTAGTATTCCTCAGGCCATGCTGGCTATACCACATTAGATTTTGTTACTCAACCCCTTGCTTCATATAATATACTTTTTTTCCTGCTGTTCATGGGTAAATCCTGACTTTACGAGTCAGAAAGATACTTAGTCTCAAAGAGTGTAATACTACCAGCAGACTAGTTCCTGTATTTTATAAATACAAAACAAGTCTCACTCAAAAATTGTATCTCTGCCTTTCTGTATAAACACAAAACCAGATTTAGATATGTGTGCTTTGCAGAATCACAGTTCTCTTGTTTTCTCGTTAGAGGTTATTTGCCCTCTGAAGCTATTTCAATCACTTTGTGTTGATGATTATTTCACTTTTTCTGGAGAGGAATACTGGACTCTTCTGATCTGTACTTCTGTCTGTCTAGCACAAATGACAGCTCAGCTTGAGGCCAACAGTGAAAAATGTTTTACTAGGCTGTCATGTGAATTTAAGACTAGAAGATTTTTGTCAGTGATTAGAAATTGAAGTTCCATCACTTCTGACTTAATCTCCTTGTCTCTAAACAGGACATAAGAAAGGACTTCAGCAATCTTTAGTTCTAAGGACTGGTGGGTGCCAGTAGCCTCTTCAGTGTATTTTGTTTGGGATTGATTTGCCAATACTGCCTATGAGGGCAGGATGTCTTGATTCCTTCTCTGCAAATGTCCTTTAGTAAGGAGTTCATGTCCTCCAGCCTGGATTGAAATCATCATTCCCTGATCAGGAGTAATGACACTGCTGTGAAAACTGATCAAAGCTACACAGCACATCGGTCTCGAGGGAGGAGAGCTGAGGCGAAAGCCATAAACCTAGATGTAAGCCCAGGGCGGAGAAAAAATGGAGACAGAAGGTAAGATTGTGGTCACGAGGTTGCAGAAGAGGTCCACTTGGTGGTTTGTGGCACACTTTTTGCTAGTGCATGTTACATAGCATCAACACTCTACTTGGGTTGCTCAAGACATCCTTTCTCCCTTTCACCTCACTTCTTGTTCCTTGAGAGGATACATGCATGCTGCCATCCAAGAGCCAGCTAACTAAAGATCATGTCTCCAGCAAATTATGAAATGCTCTTGTTCTCGGCGTGATGGGATGGTGTCAATTGTCAAATGACAGGCAGGTGCTCCCTTGCTGTCTCTGTCATGAGCTTTGATGGCCACCTCGCATTATATTTTGAACATGGTAGTGCCAAAGACTAGTTTGCCCTCCTGCTAAGTATTCCAGCGGGAGCCCTGCTAGAGGGCAGTTAGATAAAAAAAAATCCCGTTAAGCAGTCTTACTTACTGCTCCCACAGCAGATTGCCCAGTGTGTTGCCCAACCTAATTCAAGGCCCCACTTAGTGAGGATTTAATCAGAACCCTCACCAAGACTACTTTATTTCTCTCCATCTGTAAGTGTTTACCTGATATTCTGCCTAGATCCTTTTCTTAAATTAATCCTGTTGCATTCACCACTGTAAAGTTGTACAAAAAAATATAAAGCCGGTGTCTAGGTGGCTGTAGCCGGCTTGCTGAAAATCTTAAGTCTTGGTTTCTTCTGTTCTTTCCCTGCTGGTATCTACATGTCACTATTGATGGGAATGAATTGTTGCAGCACATAAACTACCGTGAAGAGAAGTTGTTTGAGTGTGGAACTGCATCTTTAGCAGTAAGAAGTTTCACGTCTCTGTTGTCACAAAGGCAGAAGGACACTTTCTCTTAATATTCCAGGCCTAGCCCACAGAAGATTTGCAAGATTAAACGTGATCAGGTGTTGGAAGGCAGATAAGCATGGCATGAGGCAGGGAAGCAGGGAGCTACGCTTCTAATTGCTCACCAAAGCAGCTGTTTGGAGGATGTCAGATTAAATTGGCAGTTTATTGCTGGAGGTCATTGCTTAGGTATCCCATATTTGAGCAACTGGACTGTTCAAGGGTGCCATCGCTCAGGAGTGAAGTGACAAGTAAGGCAGCTGTAACTCAAGCAGGTGCTAGAGGCATATGTAGCGAGGTCATTGTGGGAACAGCGGAAGCAGGGCTGCAGGGTAGGATTATTATGTTTTGAAAATGTTTGTCATGAACTAGGCTAGAACAACAAGACGATGGATCTGCCAGGTAGAAGTAAACAAAACCAAAGGCGTTATTTTGGACCGTGGGGAGCCAATTATTGAACTTGCGGTACAAGAGTAGAGCAGGGATGTGATTGAGCAGGACAGAAATTCTTTTGCAGTCAACTTGGATGTGTAGTAGAGAACTTCTTGAGCACAAGCGCATCATCCTCTCCATTGTGCAAAAGCATACATTCAGTGCTCAGAGCTGAGCACCGATATTGCTGTCAGCCTCTGTTATACAGAAATTAGCTGAGTCGAAGACAGACAGAGAAATACACTTGTCTGAAAACAGACCACTCTGAACTGTCGCTCCCTTTGGACAGACACAGCCCTCAAACAGCAAGAACCAGCTTGCAATCACCCTGTGTTCAGCTCAACCCAGCTGAACCTGCACTAAAGGACTGTTGGGCCTGGTCTCGACCCAGTCCTCATCCCCGTTATCAGGAGACGGCGTTGAGACTTAGCTTGAGGAAGAACAGTTGGCTTCTGTCAGGAGCTGGTGAAAAAATACCAGGAGACCACACCAGACACGGACCAGAAGGCAACAAGGCACCATAATAAGGCACAGCAACAACACTCTGTACAGGAGCAGAGCGTACACTGAATGAAGTTTAGGGAGTTTGGGGCACTGTATACAGGGGACTCAGACAGGTGGAAGCATGTAGGTAATTGCGTCATGATATAGAAATTCCCAGGTCTTCTCTGAGTAATGTGCAGGAGCATCCCAAGACTGTCCTTGAGTTCTGATAACAGAGCGGGCTGTTTAACACCATCTAGAAGAAAGACGCCCTGTTTTACAACCGAGCAATCTTTTTGTGAGGGTGTCAGGCCTTCATTTCTACCAGAGGGCAGTCTATCTCTAAACTAAGGTGGAAATGTCTTTTTTAGTAAAGTACCTGACTTCCTCTTTAAAGTGCATTATGGATTCTGAGACCAAAATGTCAGCCTTGAAAATGTAAGCAGAAATAGCCCCCCTCACATTTTCCCAGCAGAGGTGAACTACAACTGGATAAAAAGATATTCAGGGTATAACAAAGTATTAGCTGCCTGAGCTTCAGAAGAAAGCGTCCTGCTTCACTAGTCATCACAGACTGGTTTCTTGCTTTGATACAAGCAGAGTTTTAGAACAAAAAGGTCATGAATCTGAAATGCTGATGCAGTTCGAATGGCACATTTGCCCCTGAGTTTCAGTTACAAATTTTCTTGGAAAACTAAAGATGTTAAATACCTTGATTCACAGTTTACCGATCCAAGCAAAAGGTTATGCAAAGCAGACTCTATTCCACATCTCAAAACCTGTGGGAAGTCAAATAGAGCACACTGCTAAACTGTTTGTGTAGAAGATATATCATCAGAATTATTTCTCTTCTATGTTTGCTTCCTTTTTTTAAATGTACCCTAATTAAAACCAGAAATATTTAATGGCTCATGGAGTAACACGTTTAGATTACTTTATTTATTTATTTATTCTGAATTCTGAGATTACATGTTTGTCTATGCACAAAGTTATTTTGGATCATGGTATGTTTTCTGTCATTTCTATTCTGGATAATGTATGCATATTGATAAACTGTGAAACACCCAACTTAGGGGTAGTCATATGACTCTTGCAGTATAATCTGTCTTGAATTATCAACAGGCATTTTCCACTTCAGAAAAGCTTTTGTTTGGGACAGTTAAAGCTTTGCCTGATTAGCTGTTGTTACACACAGAGAGGTAACTAGAGGAGGAATTGCTCCAGGCATTGTCAAGTCAACAGTACGTGAAACTTCAGTAAGCATATTGGTTGTCAAGAATTCCATCATCCTTTTAGGGCTACATCTTGTAGGCTGGAAGTGCCCATACACCACCTGTTCTACTGCTGTCTCTCCATTTAGACACAGGTCTCTCTCTTTCTCAGGTTCCCCGTGACTACACCCTATTTCATCTTTGCTCCATATGCAGCATCTCTCTTCTTCACTCCTCCCTCTCGTCACAGGGGGCATGTTACAGGTTAGGACTCAGATGCTGGGAAAAGCCATGGTGCTGCACATGTCAGGCCATCAATAGTCCTGCCAGGCCTCTGAATTGGACTTTCATGTTTGCAAAGTTTGTCGGAAATGGTCTCCCAGGAGAGCATGTACCTCCACAACCCCAGGTCTTCATATGCAGACCAGGATGGCTCTCAGCCTCCAAATCACTATAGCACCCGCTAGGTCATTTTGGTGCACGTATGCTTGCTCTTTCTAGACCTTCACCCATTCCCTCTCAGCCCCTCCTCTCATTTTCTACACATCTTAATCATTCTCTTTTTCTGCTTCAAAGGCCACTTGGTACCCTTGTCATTCCTTTATGAATTCAAATCACAATGTAGCTTTAACATTTTGGGCAATTAACAGTGTTTGATGTATTTAGCATCCAATGATAGGAGGGGGAGAAAGGTCAGGAATGCAGCAGAACCGACACCATAAAGCATATTGCTTGCAACTTGCGGGATCACTGAAGATGCTTTCAGCATCAATATGCTTTTCCAAGTATTTGCAAATAATGACATTAATGCCACAGAATGGTCTGATCTCAGGAGCTTGCACCTACCAACAAGGAGAAAACACAATGTGGAAAAGGTGCTGATCCACTAAGCAGAACTGAGGTGGTGTTCCTGAAGAACCAGCCACAACATCCAAACGTCTTCAAAGATGCAGCCAGTAAGCACTGAAGCTTGAATTGCTGTATTTCTAAATTAGAGTCTGCCTGAACAAGAGAGCATAGGCGGGCTACAACACCCTTTAGAGTGGCTGACTCCCCCAAGAACTGACTGTGAACATCTGAGTAGCCCTGCTATAATAGAACTGCTCCAGTCAAGGTGGTCACAAAGCATCACCTTGCAGCAACCAGAAACATTCTACAGGCACAAATATACATCTTAGACTGTGTATACTGACAGTATATATATATATACACACACACATACCTGTTTTTATATATATATATACACACATACATATTTATACCTGATTAAAGTGATGAGAGTTTATTTCAGCAAGTTTGACTAACCTCAGTTGCTTCAAGACACAAAGCAAGCCATTTATAAACAAACATGTCAGGGAACAACCCAGTACACCTAGTAAGTGCTAACAGGAGTGTTTTCTGCAGCATCTGGTGGAGGGCTCTAAAAGCAAAACGTGTCCCCAAAGGAAAGGAGATTGGAGACAAGGATAGACAATGGAGAGATTCTTTACCTTCTGAAGACTACCTCTGGGCTTCATTTTGAGCAAGACAAGATCTGCTCCGATTCTACAGCTAGCTAGGCACAGACAAAAAGTGTATAGGTGGTTGTCCTATTTCTTTGCTTCTGTTGTTGTTGTTTTATATGAAAAAATAAAAAGTTTTGACAGAAGCCCATAGACAGCCACTCAAAGCATGTTGCCAAGACTCTGTAAGTGCTTTTAGCAATAAAGCCACATGTATGCATACCAAATCGAGCTTTTTGAGGCCACTCTAACAGCGTTGGGTTTTACTGTTTGAGTATTCAGCTCTGGGGACATCCTCTGAAAGGAGTCTTAATGGTGTAAAATTTTCCTTTTTATTACGGCAGGATATAGGGACTTAAAAAAAAGTGTCTGCACTAGGGACAAATGCATTCTTAGCCTCAAGCTAAGTGGATAATGGTAATTCTTTTTCCCTATGGGTAGGAAGTGGAGGGACAGTGAAATGAAAGCAACTACCCAGAGACACGCGCAGGAGTCATCTTTGAGACTGCACGTTTCCAAGTACTGTGCTATTGGCCTTAAATACACAACTATCCTTCCTCTCAGACTCTTGCATACTTCTATGGGTAAGCATACTCCTACCAGAAATTATTCTCTACTTTAAACACCTTCATGAGCACAGAGAAGCTCTAGCACGAGTAAGATAGTTGCCATTGGTATGTGCATTAGCAGTTTGTAAGAAAAGTGGATATTCTTCCCCCTTGTGAAAACAAAGCCAAAGTCATCTAGTGTAATTAATGCAGCCATGTAATGAAAGGGGGAATTTTGTATTGCCTGCTGCCTGGTCAGCAGCTGTTCTGTGGCAACGCTAACTGTTGTAACCAAACAGAAAAGGCTCCTTTGTATGCAGCTTAGCTGAAGCAGTGAAATCAATACAGACAGGACACAAATCATTACAGGCAATATCTGTACAGCAGGGGGAATTCATATTGGACAACATTGTTCCAAGTTTGCCACAGTGTTGTCATAAATCTAGCCCCTATGGCAGACGACTGGAGAGACTTGACCCTAAATTAGGTAATTAAGCAAACTATTCTACTTTCTGACTGACCTCACTGGCAGGACACACTTTGCTGTCCAGCAGCTGAGCTAAAAACATAAAATGTACATCTGAGATGACATTTGCCTGAAGGAAACTTGCCAGACATATTCGCAGATACAAATAATGTAACCTGTTACTTATTATTCGAAGAATAGGAATATATTTTATTATCCAAATGGACAAACTGGAGGGAATTCAAAGCAGAGGAGGCTTTTTGTTTTCAAAGAATTTCTTTCAGAGATGGAAGAGGAGAGAGAAGCATGCGCGTCTGCCTGAGTAAGGTTTGTCCTCTCATCCTTCCCCTGCACCATCTGCGCATCCACAAGCTGAGTACAGACTGTGAGAATGCAAGAGGATGAGCAGAGAGTTGTCTCACAGTGGTCCTGTACTGGGCCACCACAAGGAATCCCTTGGCCTTGACATAGCTGCTACACCGCGGGGCACTTTTACAGCCCCTTGAAGCTTGCTCTGCCAAACTGAGTGCCTTGGAAACTGGTGTAATGTAGAAACAGCCTCCGGGCTGGTGACATTATGTGGGGGCTATTGTTGAGCTCTGTAACAGCCCAGCTTGACACAAAAGAAACGTAAAGCTCTTTATCTACAACCCACACTCCCGCCTGCATTGTGTTTGCTCTACAAGATGACAAAATAATAGTTTTCAAATTATTGAAAGAGGGAAAAATTCAAAGCTGAAGAGAATTCTCCGAGAAAGGAACAAATATTAGAAGCTGCAGAAGTAGTAGGAGAATATTTTGAAGAGGAATGATTAGGTTAGGTAAAGCTTCCCAGAAGTGAGATACAAGGAAAATCTGTGGTGAAAGAATTTCAGCTTGTGAATTTCAAGTCAAACCGGTGAAACCCTTCAACAGAGCAGCTCCTCAAACAGCTGGGATGCTCCCTAATACTCCTGGCAGAGGGAGATAAAATCTTTACTTTGTCGCATATTCTTTCATCTGGGAGTTACTTCTTTCAGCAGAAGACTCCATTCCTCCCCTTCACTACTTCAGGTACTGTTCATAAATTTCATAGAATCATAGAACCATAGGGTTGGAAGGGACCTCTGGAGATCATCCAGTCCGACCCCCCTGCCAGAGCAGGGTCACCCAGAGCAGGTGGCACAGGAACGCGTCCAGGCGGGTTTGGAATGTCTCCAGAGACAGAGACTCCCCCACCTCTCTGGGCAGCCTGTGCCAGGGCTCTGCCACCCTCAAAGGAAAGAAGTTCATCCTCATGTTTAGGTGGAACTTCCTACGCTCAAGTTTGTGCCCGTTACCTCTTGTCCTGTCCCCGGGCACCACTGAAAAGAGCCTGGCCCCATCCTCCTGACACCCACCCTTTCAGTATTTATAAGTGTTGATAAGGTCCCCCCTCAGCCGTCTTTTTTCCAGACTGAAGAGACCCAAATCCCTCAGTCTTTCTTCAACAGGGGAATTCAATTGAAATTATTCAATTGAAATTATTCAATCCAGCAATTTCTTCAACAAAGGAATAGCTGCCTGGAATATTGACCCTATTGTGTTTCTTGGCTGGGCAAACCGGCTACTGGGAAATGCTGCTTTTCAGTGCCTTTACTCAGAAATATGGGCACTAGTGCTTAATTCTTCAGCATTTCTCAGACTTGGAGGGGATCAACACCAGGCACCAACAGCTACGAACACAGATACAGTGCTGTGCCTTTGTGGTTAGAAACTGGAATCTTTTGCCCCAGAGCTCTCACTGACCTGTAACTGCTCGAGCTAGAAGGCCAAGCCACTAGCAGAAGCAGGGAGAAGGGCTTTTGTCTTCTGTGGAGGTGAAGTGGTTTTTCCATTGTCTGAATAGCACTGTTACACATCCTGTAAAACTTTCTGTATGAATGGTGGAGAATAGTGAGGTCCATTCAGCAAAAAACCCAAAACCTGTAAGCACCTAAGCAATGAGTAAATGGGCTCCGTTTAAGAAGAACGGGATGGAAAAAGTAATAGCTGAATGGAAAAAACACTGACCTAGAACCCAGCATGACTCTGAAGGGAGAAGGTGACTCCACCTCCATCAAAATGTTAGGGTTTTTTGCCAGATCTGGGAACCAATGCATCTCAGGATATAAAGAGGTAAGTGACCTGCTCTTTGGGATAGAAGGGATGAAGAAAGTGAAAAAGCTTTAAGTAAGATTTGAGGAATTTTCCACTTTGAGGCACTAGGAGAGAAATATTTTGTGAGTTAGGGGCCAGGATTAGCTGACTCTAAAGCAGGACTACCGAAGCTCCAGCACTGCTGCAGGGCAAACCTATTTTGATTGGGCTTTTCCAAAGTGCAAGGTGAGAACAAATAATAAAGGGTGGCTAGCTGCAAGGAGGAACTGGGTCTGGGAACTTCGAGTGCTCTCTCCTCTTCGTGCCCACAAGCACATCCGAGGTGGGAGATGACCTCATCAGAAATTGTGTAACTCTGCCCATACGTTTCAAGGCAGGGACTGCAAGGGATCTAGTCCCAAGATGTCCTGTTCTACTTTACAGTTTTAAGGATTTAAAACCTCCATGTTCTGAGGATTTAAGAAAATTGGCACTGCCGTTGCTGCCAGCAGAAGCAGAGCTGCCTTGTCAAGGCTGGCCTGCTGAGGTATTCGCAGTCTGCAGAAGGGGAAACAGGGCCCTGTGTGAGAGTAGAGGTGCGTGATTCATTCCTGGTTTATGGGAATGGTTAAAGGACTTGATAACAAGACTCCGAAGATGCTCAGTGAGAACACAAGAGGTCAAAAGTGCGTGTAAATCAGCAATCATGACAACCTAGAGGCAAGAAAACAAGACTGATGTTTTCTGCTTCCCTGTGAATATCCATTACTTAAACCCTCTTCTTAATTGAGCTTGCAGAGAGACAAGGACAGTTGAAAACAGCTCTGCTGAGCTCTTGACGGGACTTTGACAGCATTATGGTGTTGGAGTTTGGCCTTGTATTGTAAAGCAGAATATATTTCTACTCCCATTCCTGCCAGATCTGGTTCTGCAAGTTGGTGCTGTGGGAACCGCGATACCTTGTGGCAGTTAGCCTACTGGGAACAAAAAGATTAACCTCTTCAAATTTTAGAATGACTCGAAAAATTACCAGCCTCCCTTCTAACAATTGAGGACCAAAGATCCCAAGAGACATGCTAGCACTGTGATGATTAGCAGGGACAAAAAGGTAAACAGCATGGTTTGCTTTGCGCTGAGGCCAACTTTTTTGTAGTTTCTGTGACCACGCTGAGGTCTCACAGTGGCTGACTGGACTCATCTTTGTACGTAGACCATTGGATTTACTTCCTAACATTGCAAACTCAGGGATATATTTGTATATACAATCTAGAACATAGAAATAATTGGTATCAGTAATGTTGGAACGTTACGTACTACTAAGCTGGAAAAAAAAGAAAAAGCAATAAAAGGCAGAAACAGAAAGCCTCCTTTTGCTCTGAATTTCATAGTCTGTTGCTGTTATTCTTTCTATGTTGTACACGAAAACTGTTTCACCCCCAGCTGACATTCACAGAAAGGTAACGGTGTTCTCAGCTTCACAGCTGAGTAAAACTCGGTTTCCTCCTCTGTACATGATGTCAGAACCGTCGTTGACTGGGGCAGTGCATTCACCAGTGAAAAGGAATCAAAATAAAGCAGCTTCGGTTCAAGTGGAAACTTCTAGTTTCTAGCAGGACTATGCGGAGGCAGAAAGTTGCAAAAGCGAGCTCTGCCATGTCCTCTCTCCCCTGAGAGGAGGGATGTCTGCCCCAGTCTAGACATCTCACACTGCAGCAACGTCAGCATACCCTTAGCGTAAACGGGGAGTTAATCCACTGGTATCGACAAGCCAGTGATTTTAGACTTCTGCAACTTCACCTCTAGATGAAGAGGGGTGAGAATCAGGGCAGAGTTGGGCCCAATACGTTTGCCCTGGCTGGAAGCAGAAATCAGGCCTTCAGCATTTCGTTCAAGCTACACAGTAAAATCCTCCAGTGCAGCCTATTCCAAATGTGTGACAGTCTCTGCAGAAATGAGACTGTGCATGCGCGCCAGGAACCTTGAGGCGGATGCTCTCTCCCATTTACCAAGGCACTGCATCATCTCCTAGACTGAATCGTGTCGTTGCCAGTATTTACAGCTTCACTGAGATGCGTCAGAGCCCCCATCACTGAGATGGGTCAGAGCCCCCCCCCCCCCCCCCAGCAGAGACACTGAACTGCACAGCCTGTCACTGGGAGATTTACTGTCTCTTCAACGTATTGGGGGGAACAGGCAGCGTACACACACACACTCACACACACACACCCCCCCACACGCGCGCGCGTGCGCGGGCACAGCCCGAGGGAGGTAAGTCCAGCCCCCGTCAGCCGGGCCATCCTTCTGCTGCTGGATTTTTCCAGCTGGAGCATCTTGCAGGCTCTGCTGTAATTTATGGAAATTGGTTTCTGACGCGGGGCTTCTTCTGATACGACAGGGACCCACCACCGACTGGAGGAGGCAGAGCTGCAGTCAGGGCAGGAGAAAAGGGTGAGAGGAAGAGGTGGGGAGCAGAGGGACACCGGCGGAGTGGAGAGGGCAGAGGGAGGCAAAGGCACCGAAACACTTCAGAGATGGGTGAGTTATAACTAAGAGAGCAGGAAGAAAAGCAGAGAAAGGGAGACAAGGAGAGCTGTGGGGAAGGGAAAGTTGCTCAGAAACTGAGTCAGCCTCAAGAGGGCAAACACCAGGAGACGAGTGCAGGGACCACGGCAGCATATCAAGAAAGACCTGTTCTGTCTGAATCTTCACCATGAGCACAAGGAAGAGCTGCCCCCTGCCACTGGGGCAAGGAGACCATGAGGAAAAGCAGAGTGAGGGTAGTCCTGACCTGGAGCGACAGGAGTGTGAGGTGGAGCTGAGGAACAAAGCTATTCTGCAACAGAAGAGGCGCCTTAAACAGGCCACACAGTTTGTGCACAAGGACTCTGCTGACCTGCTGCCCCTGGACGGCTTGACAAGGCTTGGGACCTCCAAAGATCTGGTGAGTCCAGTGGGACCCCATCTGGGAGGGGGTCCTCCTAATTGCCTTTATCCCAATTGGGAACTGCTGCCAGGCTTTGTGCAAGGGTCATAGGTTCAGCAAAGGTGAAACTTCCCTTCAGCATCATCTAGGAACAGGTCAGGGGGAGGGGAAAGGTGGAATTGCCCATTTTTTGTATTCATCTCCCCATGCATTCCCACAGGGACAAAACTCCTCCCAGAGGCAGGCAGACATGGACTGGAAGGACTCCCCAGGATCCAACTTTCCACTCACTTGGTACATAAATATGTTCATTTGACATGTATGTTTCCGTGTGGGACATCTCTGAAAGCCCCCATGTATTCCTGCATGATCCAGCTCAAAAGCAGACTCCTTCCTCGACTCAGCAGGGAGGGAAGCACAGTTCATGAAACTCCAAGGTTTGACCTTGTCGGCTTTTTGCATTATTTTCTTTCCCCCCGCTCTTTGGGTTTCTGGATGGACAAGAACAGGACAGGAACGCTAGCCAGGTGTGCAGGCAACTGCAACGGCCAGCACCTGGGGATAACACCTCTGAGGAGGACGCAGGGGCATGAGGCCTGTGGGCGTCTCCTTGAGGAGACACGGAGCAGGAAGCATCAGGGAGGGGATCTGTTCCAGGAGCTTGGTCAGCCTGTGGTCTGGAGGGACTTGCCCAAGGCAGGGAGCAGTTTCCCATGCGATCGCTTGCTGGCTTAATGGCACACACGTCCCCCCTGCCCTGGCAGTTTTGCTGTCTAACTTCTCCTCTCCACTGTGGAGTTTAACTGCTCAAGGATGTGGAGGTCTAAAGAGGGAAAAGGCCCTAAAAGAGGGCCTGGGTCTGGGCAGCGATGTGGACACAACGACTTATTCCAGCTGTGCCAGTGGGTGTCATAGAAGATCATGCCCCCCCCTGCAGGCCATGCTTCCCTCTGTATCCTCAGCCCATCGCAGCAGCACCATGGATGTTTGTGTATGTGTATCTCCTCCGGTCCCTTCCCGGCTCCCATGGCAAGCCCCATGGCTGCCAGCAGTGAGGTGCTTCTGCGCACAGGGGCACACCTGTGCAGGACAGGCAGGGTCTCCAGCACCGGGCCTGAATGGAAGCCCGGCTGAAACCCTGTGCGCCGTTGAGGGGTCAGTGCCATGTTCCCGTGCTGGCGCACCCTCCTGCTCCCACCACCCTCCCCGCAGCTGCCTTTTCTGCTGCTGAGGGTCCCTGGCTCAGCAGGGTCAAGGATGGCTCCTCAAAGTCACCCTGAGCGGTCACCTCATGCTCTGCCAGCCTTTTGCAGCCGCACACACGGCTTTCAGCAGGGACTAGTCCTGAGCATCCCTCTGGCCCTGGACACAGTCGCTGCCTGAAGTACAAGAGGGGAGCCACACAAGTGTCATGTTAGCAAGGAACAGGGCCTCTCCTCCCCGCGGGGAAGGAGGTCTGGCCACACCGGAGCCTGAAGGGCCCTGTTCAGGCTGGCAGCATGGGCAGGCTAGCACTGGCCCTTCATGCCCTGCAGCGTTGCAGCTGAAAAATCTCCTCAGGAAGCAATAGCCAAACGGACCCCTGGGCTATTTCTTGTACAGCTTTCATCAGGGAAAGGGGAGGAGCCACTTCTGAGTCTTTTAGTACATGTTTGCTGAGCCCAGCCACAAAGGCAGGTAGAAACATGTCTACCTGCTTTGCTTTGGAACTGACTCCTGTCACAGCATGTCCCAAAATGACAACTGCAGTGCCAGCCAGAGGCCCCTGTGAGAGTCCTGCACACCCAGACGGGTGGCAGTCTTTGCCTCCAGAGGTTGTCACCCTGAAGACCCAAATGCTTGCTCTAGCAAGACAGGCCTTGTCCAAATCGCTTGCCACGAGCAGTTCTCCTCGTCAAATTAACCATTCTAGGCTGGAGACTTCCTCAGGTCCAGAAGGCATTCAGTCACTCAAAACCACTACATAGTTCATGTTTGGTCTGTAATGGAACTACTGAAACATTTTTACCATGGAGCTAGGGAGCAGTGGATAAAGCGCAACATCTTTTCTGCCTTGGAAATTTTGCACTGGTGTTAGAAGGCGCAAAACGAAGTGTGGCACCTGTGTAAAATTTGCACACCCAGTGCCATACCTGGGGTCAATGCAGTAGCTGTGGTACCTCCGCTTCTGGTTTACCTTGGAGCAAGAGAAGAACCAGGCCTTAGATTTCCAAGAGCAATTCAGCAGTCCCTGCAACTTCGTGGGCCACCGAGATACCACTGTGACGCTTTGGGGGCTGCAAATTTAGAGTCCGAAACACATTTTCAGGCACTCCTCCAGCCCCATGAAAAGCTCCATCTATGTTTCCTAAATTGATCTGGCTCCTTCCTGGAGAACAGGAATGCAGGGCTGAAAACAAAGCAGCAGCAGAAACTGCTGGACAGGTTGATCTTGGAAAGAGCGCAGAACGCCCCAGAGTCCTATAGCACTTACAGTGGGAGAAGAGTTTAATTAATTCCCCAAAACTTGTCTCCACTGACACTGCCAGAGATTCCAGCTGTGTCGGTCCCGCATGTCCTAAAATTAGAGCAGGGCCCCACGTCATTTCAAAAAACGACATGTTTTCTTACAGTCAAAGTCAGGCTGATACTTTTTGCCACTCTTTTCTGTGTATTCTGGGTGTGCATTCAGCTTATGCAATGCATCCAGCAGCATCTGGGATTTGATGCTCCCGTCACATTTCCAGCAATGAGTAATTGTACATTTCAGTGGAGACCTCACGTTTCCAGCTTTATAACAACTACAAGCATGACATTTTAGTGGGGTTTTTTTTTTTTTCTAAATGGAAAAAAAAAAGTAGCCGCGTCAGCTAAAATATTCTGACGATACCAAGAAGGTCTGAATAGCTGGCTTCTCCCCTCCCAAAAATCAAGATGCTTAGCTCATACCCCTTCACTAATCATAACAAAGCCTTGAGATTTAACACTGGAGAGCCTGAACCTGATGTGTTGCCAGCTATGACCCTTCTAAGAGTTCTGAGAGGGCCTCCCTTCCAGCTGCCAGCCACAATCCCCTTCAGGTCCTCCCTCACCACCCCCTTCATCTCATTGTTTACCAGCCCAAGAGAGATAATGGTCTCCACTTCTCTCACTGGTGAGACAGAAGACAGGGAGGGCCCTAGGCACCTGCTCTTGAATCAGATGCCTCCACAGTCCCAAATCTCAGCTACTCTACCAGTGCTGCTCCATCAGTGCTTGGCCTCCTCCCAGCCTGAGTGACAAGGGGACAGAGGTGGCAGCTGCAAAGGGCCTGCTCTTTCTATGGGAAAGGTTGTGGGGAGGGGGAAAGGTCCTTCGCATGACAGATTGTGAGACGAAACAGGAAGGAGGATGGGAATTTGGAGACCTGCTGTAGGTTCCTTGCCCTTTTCCCATGGCCCAGATGTTAACTAGCAGCCAAAACCAGCACTGTGCTCAGAGTATTTAGGGAGTGAAGTACAATGTCTAGCTGTGCTGTGGGCCTGAACTGTAGGCTGGGAAAAGACCAGGAACAGAGAGATATTTTTAATCTCACTTTTTCAACTACTGAAGTGTCTGTCATGCAGCATGTGAGTTATCTGACTCTTACCCCTTGAGTGATGGGGAAACTGAGGGACTCAGCACCTTGCAAAGAGCAATGCTGAGTGCAACCAAAGAGGCAATAACAGTTGTCCTGCTCCAACCATTGGGCAAAACTGACACATCGGCGTGCTTCGAGTTGCAATTTACAGGCTTCCTTGGCCTTAGCCCTCTGACCTAGCATAAAGCTGGTTCAAAGCACACGCCCCCTGAAGGGTTAATACAGCCCAACTCGTTGGCAGGTCTGATCTAAATCAGATCACATTGATAAGATCCTACATCAAACTGCTGCACCATCTAGAACCTGATTTATTAATTATTTTTGGAGAAAGATAAAAGCAACGGTTTATGCTGGAGCACATTAGCCCGTTTAGATTCATTGCCTTTCTTCACACAGGCAGTTGTTACTGAGAATGCTGTTCTCAGCTCTGAGCAGCTCCTCTCCTGGAGAAGGGCCATGGGGCCAAGTACGAGGAGGAAGGACAAAGCTACCTCCAGCATGCTTACTTCACTGATGCTGCCCGTTGTTGATTCAGTAGCTTTGCAGGGACTGAATGCACTGGATCAACATTGGGCAAACACTAGAGTATCAAGCTGATCACATAGGGAGCTTTCCTTCCAAAGCAACACTTCCCTGTGTGGGTATGCAATGTTGGGACAAGAAGGTTTTCACAATTTCTCTTCTCCTTTGGTGCACTTCCCCGTCTTCCACCCGGAGGAAAGGAGATAGGAATGAGATAGGAATACAAGATACATGAGATATGAACAAGATACATGAGATAGGAATAAAGTTCCTTCAGCCATTGATCTGGCTGATGGCACTCCCTTCTAGGTGCAAACAACATAGGGCTTCATAGATGCTCCTCCAACTAAGAAGGGAGTCAAAATAGTATCATTTCTGGTGGAGGGGAGCAGAGACACAGACTCCAGAGAACATTAGAAGCTAGTTTTAATTTCCTATGCAGGGGAAGCTTCTCTACAAATAATTGGTTGTACACCTAAAATTTCTGGAGTCCTGCCTCTTACCCACATGTACGTCACACACATGCTGAATCCCACATCCTCTCGCACATTAGAAGGTGGATGTCAGCACACACCCGCCAGGTGGTATATTGCAGTACCTGAACAGGTATGAGACTGAAGAGTGTATGTTTAGTTGAAGGAACAGATATATCCCAGAGACCTGCCTGTCACAGGCAGCCCAACACCTTAACATCACCTTAGTGGTGACAGAAAAAATCTTGGGATCTAAAGGAAGTTTTTTGGGTTAAGCCTGTCTTTCGTCAGAACGATCAGTTGGGTCAAGTATTTGCAGTCTGCTTCCCTGGGCTAGCAAATGTCCTTGTCCTTAGCTCCATACTTAGCTGGGATTCCTCTTTCTTTGTGCTGGACACAGCAGCCACATAGCGTGGTTCAGCGGCGCCTCTTGGAAGGCAATCTGAACAAGCTGCGGGACGAGACCAGGGTGCAGTCTGCACGGGTTCGATCTCCGCTGGCAAAAGACCAGGACGAAAAGACGGAAAGGGGAGAGGACAGGAGAAAAGAGACTTCGCCCCTGCTAATACAGTGCCAGGTAAGGCAACAACACAGTGCTGTTGATTTCACAGTGATGGCAAGCGCACAGTGAGTTCCAGCTGCCCCACTCCCAAGGGCCATGCTAATTTATTAATTGCAAAGCCAGCTGGAGCCAGAGAGAGCAGATTTCCCGCATGTGATATGGTTCTTCCAACAGAGAGAGCAAAGTCTTTCTGCCACATGCATTCTAGCTGTCCGTATTTGAAGATAAATTACCTTAATCACGTCTCCTTCCTTTGGAGGCCAGCTTTCCTATGACGTGAGGTATTTCATAACTGCATACAGAAGCAAGGAGTGTCTCCTTATCACTCTAAGACAGGTGCCCCCAGTTGATTTACACTTACTGGATCCAGTCTGGTCTGATTCTTTCAGGTGTCGAAGAACCTCCTAAGAAAGCAGCTAATTGTGCTCTGAATTAGCACTGTTGCATTTCTTGATGGAAGCGGTATTTTTAGCTCCCTTTCCTTATATCCTCCTATACAGCAGAACACGCTCCTCCCTGGCCTCTGTAGATAAGGAACCGCAACCAAAAGCTGTGCTCGATGATCACAGCTATTCAGTACCATGCAGATATGAGCCTCACCAAGATACAGACCTGATATACAAAATACATTTTAAAGCCATGTTCGTTTCAGTTACCTGTCGTGAAGAACATCTCACATGTTAGCCTGTAAAGCCTACACGTCCAGGAAAAACACATCCGCCTTTGAAAATTCAGTTGGCACAATTAATTATTATATGAATGCAGGCTGGGAGCAAGTTTCTGAAATGTTCAGCTCAGATGTCTCAGGCAAAGCCACTGTGGTTTGTTTTCCAGCCTTTACTGTTGCAGTTAGGCATTGCTTACCCTGGGGTTTAGACTCTGATGCAGCTAGGTTAATGTAACCATGCTTGGGAAAACAGACTAGTAGGGTGAATGGCTCTCGGTGTAATTTCTCCAAATAGCTGGCGTCTTTTTTTGAGCCAATGATGGTGTTTCTTTTTCTTTAATCACTGCTCTATATTGTTGTGTAAGTGTGTCATGGTTTTATTTGGGATAGGTTTAACTTTTTTACTAGCAGCTGGTATAGTGCTATGTCTTGGATTTGGGATGGGAAATACTTTTGATAGCACACTGGTGGTTTTAGTTGTTGCTAGGCAGTCAAGGCCTTTTTCGCTCCTCATATCGCCCTGCCAGTGAGTAGGCTGGAAGGGCACAAGTTGGAAGGGGACACAGCCGGGACAGCTGACCCCAACTGACTATAGGGATATTCCATACCATGTGACATCATGCTCAGTATATACAGCTGGGGGAAGAAGGAAAAAGGAGGGGATGTTCAGAGTTTTGGCATTTGTCTTCCCAAGTAATCAGTACATGTGATGGAGCCCTGCTTTCCTGGAGATGGCTGAACACCTGCCTGCCACTAGGAAGCAGTGAATGAATTTCTTGTTTTGCTTGGCTTGTATGCACAGCTTTTGCTCTACTTCTGCCTTTAGCTCAACCCACCAGTTTTTTCCTCACTTTTACTCTTCTGATTCTCTCCCTCATTGCAACTGGGGGGAGTGAGTGAGTGGCTGTGTGGTTCTAGCTGCTACCTGGGCTTAAACCATAAAAAAGAGGAAACTCAATGACAAAGAGTGGGTTTTTTTCACCAGGTATTTACTTTGAACAAGGATAGGCATGCATAGGTATCATATCCGAGGGGCAGTAGCTAATTCAGTGTCAGAGTCCGATACTTGTTCCCCTTTTATGTTTCTAATGTACCCCAGCTTTTACACACATTACATTTTCCTTCATGGAGGAGGGTTAATGAACATCACAGTCGATGAACTAGGTCTAATGCTGCACTTAACACTCTCTGAACTCAGTAGCTTCTGCATTTATCACTTTTTCTGCCCTTCTTAAGAGCCAGTCACTGTTTGCCATACTTAATCTTCTTACACTGGAGGAAAGGAAGCTCTTCACCCTTTCTTTTTAGTCTTGCTGCTTTTCATGTTCGCATTTGTGAACTTCAAAAAGCCTCGCCTGTAAGTAACAGATCTACGGCAGGAAATAGCACTCAGAGTGCCAGTTCATTTTAATCAGTCTCACCTCTGTGCCTGGCAAGACCGTGGAGCAGATCCTCCCGGAAACTCTGCTAAGGCACATGGAAAATAAGGAGGTGATCGGTGACAGCCAACATGGCTTCACCAAGGCAAGTCATGCCTGACGAATTTGGTGACCTTCTATGACAGGGTTACAGGATTAGTGGATAAGGGGAGAGCAACAGACATCATCTACCTGGACTTATGCAAAGCGTTTGACAGTGTCCTGCACGACATCCCCGTCTCTAAATCAGAGAGACACGGATTTGACAGAT
>VXBH01001834.1:0-45201 GCA_013400035.1 Rynchops niger
GTAGATGCACTTCAGCTGGGTTAGTTGTCTTGCCACTTTCTTGGGGGACAAGCCCTAATTCGCACCNTTTAAAGCCCTGTGAATGAGCCCTGCTAATTCTTGTCCCAGGATCTTTCTTCCCCTTCGGGTTAGGCTTCCCCCACCTGTTGCCATCATGCCTGGCTTCCTGTAGATCAGCCCATGATCAAAAAATCCAAAGTCCTGCCGGATGCACCAGTCTTGGAGCCAGGAGTTAATTTGCTGGCTCCTCCTATTTATCCCCTCATCAACCAGTGCAAATGGTAGGATAGGGGACTATATTTACTTATAGTTTAAAATGCTATAAATGACTGAATGTAGTTATTATTTACTCTTTATGTCTGTGATGTTATTCAACTGAATTGTTGTGATAATTCATGAGAAATACAATGTAGTAATTCTTAGATTTCTTTATTTTTTTAGGCTTATGACCTTTGCAGTCCTCTCTTATCATTCCCTACTTCCAGGAATATTGACTATGCTCACGCTGTACTCATTACCAACTTTTTCTAAGCCTGTCAACTTTCTTGCTTGAGGTGATACAGTGAGATCTGATTTAAGTCACACATTTGCCAATAACAAACTGAAACCTTGTATCTTGATTTCTTTATAAGATGCAGTCAGTAAATTAAAGGACCAGTGTAATAACAAGGGCATTGAATTTTCATGTATCAGAAGTAACACTTTTTGGTGTAGTATATAATGAAGTTGGTTTGTTAAATAAAGCTTAAATCCGTCTTCATCTTTAGTCACTGTCCTCAGGAATGGAATGTTTTAGTTTTACTTTAAAGGTTAACTATTAAAATCTTATCTCTCTCTATCACAATAATTCTGTCATACATACTTTGGCAGGATAATGAACCCTGAGGTATTAAAACAGGTTCTTCATTCTTCATTCATCCATTCTGACATCTTAAATTCCCAAACAAGTACAGCCTTTGACCCTGAAAATATAGCATCAGTATTGGTAGGCTTCCTAAAGATGTGAAAGATGGTACAGCAGCATTATATTATGCACAAGTTGAAAGAATCTGCTCTGTTCCTGGCTAGGGAAACACTGAGATTTTGATTACACGTGGACAAAAAACATGACTGAAGTACCACATTCGTATGCGTGCAGTAAAAGCTCAAAATACATGCAGTAAAAGCTCAAAATGTAGTCTGTTGACTCTATATATATTTATAATATTTAAATGTTACTCTACAAGCTTGTACACACATACACATTAATAGGTTAATGTATAAATGCAACACCATGGGGAAAATAATTATTTAATACCCAGAGAATATATTTCAGACACATGCTTCTAGTCCCCCAAAAGGAGGTGAGTGGTAAGAGCCAGGGCTTTGTATACTCGAATTTCATTCCAACATAATTTATTCCAATGGTATAAAGCGACCTTAATGTCCTCATCTCCTCTTTTATAACAACTGTGGTATGCAACTGAACTGGTTTTTAGGGTAAAAGCTAGTCACTAATATTTCTGGGGATAAGTTTCTCCATTATCTTCTCTGTTTAACCTGGCTTCAGCTTTGGAAAGCTTAATTCTGTTATTCCAGCAAGGTCTTTGCAGCTGATAAAGCTCTTAATTAAACTTTGGTTCCTCCAGACTTTAGCTTCACTGAGTCTGGTGCACCAGCCTGCCTTTCTGGGTCACCCTGCAGTGGTCTTTGCTGTTTCTACACCAGTTTCTTCCTTGCTGCCTGCAGTATTAGAGACTGAAGAACATATGCATAGGCATCTCTTTTGCTCAATGTATTGTAGGAGGCTGGATGAGTCAGTCTGTCTTTGCCAAAGATAAGCTGTAATACTGTTTTGATACCAATAAGAGAATTTGAAAACCTGTTTGATGGAGGTGGCCCAAGAAATTTAATCATTGACTGAAGGTATCAGACAAAGCTGTTTTCCCACCTACATCATTGACTTCACAGTCCTGCTTTCTGGATGCATGATGTCATCATTAGACTGTATTACCTCTGCTTTAGATGACCATGATGCAGATAGAAATAGTTATTGATGAACTGAATTTTGTCTCTACGTGTGAGAGGTAGTATCAGTATTTAGCTTGGGTGTACATATAATAGCTTAATTTTCAAACACATCAATTTTGAAATACCTTTTTAGTATGAAACCTGTAGAGCTAGAAAAGCTTATTAAAAGTGTGTGTTTCTGTGACTTTGGAGGACACTGCTCTGTGTGTGTAACTAGCAAAACTTGTATTAATTATTCATGTCAATGGGTGTTTTACACCTGATAGGCTTTCAATCTGATTCCATATCTTCTGTACATACTCACACACACAAACACGTAAAAATGCCCCAGATTCCGAGTTCTTTCTACATTTCAGATGACTTTGATGCTGATCAGCATATACTCTTCAGTGGTGTGGAGCAGACTATTAACATATTTATTGACCTTTTCAAAAAGAAATTTCCTTCCTTCTCTGAGGATCTAATATTTAGAACGTAGTGCTTTCTTCATGGACAAGAGGGACAAAGGTTATACAGCTGGTCTTGTGCCTGAAAGTATTCCCAAATGTTTACCAAGATGTTTGCTGTCTTATATCAACAATTTTATACGCAGAATATATTTCCAGGTGTCTCAATCCCTCAAACAAGAGGTACTGTGTTTGGCTTGGGCCTAGTCCAAACAAAATGAGATCCCATCCAGTTTCATCGCTTTATGTCAAAAGTCCTTACCCCTAGTAGATCTGTCCCTCCAGCTCATAAGCTTCAATGTAGTTATGCTACCGTCACAATGAATAATTAGGTCTCTTTGCAGAAGTCACCATTGATCGCTGGTGTGATTTTGGCACTGAAACATTTTACTTTTGGAGTGTAAGACATCAGTAAGAGACAGATATATGCTGCCATAAGCATTGTCAACATAGAAAAGAGAAGACATCTATTATTCTTGTAAGTCACTGTGTCTCCATACATGGATGTTATGGAATAATGTAAGATTGCTCCAGGTTTCATCATCTCTGTTAGGAATAAGAATTCCAATAAGAATGAAATCCATCAGAAACTTTTCTTTCCCCACCAAGATGCCTTACAAAGGACACTTTCTTGAGGAAAAACAATGGGGGAACAATTGTAATGTAGCAGTGCAGGAAAATCTTTATGCATCTTTCAGAACACGATGGTTGTCCAGGAGGTGATGTCAACCCAGCTTATTCATTTCACTGTTAGAAGAGGACATAATTGTGTCGTACCTCTAAACTGCTTTTCTTTAATGTATTTATAATCTATGACTGACCTATGTCTCATGCTTTTCATGCTGAATGGATATCACTGTCTTTGTAAGATATTCACAATAACATTCAGAAACTTCACATTTCTGTTTTGATGATCTCATTTAATAAAATTGTATCAAACAGTTTTACAATCACAAAAGAAATGCTCAGTGCAAAGCTGGAAACAGTTTTATTGTGATGTTATCTGTTTTCATAGTTCTCCTTTATGCTCTCTACAAATCACATCAGCCTCCTTGTGGCACTGAAGTCATATCATAGAAGGCAACATATTTGATGGTGTATCTGTCATTGAGAGATGGGTTTGGTTCAGCAACTGTGACTAGTGGTTTTATACAGATCAAAGCGCTATTGACCAAAATCTGTCTTGCTCTTTCAGGAGGAGTAGCTGGAAAACATCAAAGACTAAACTTTATGTCATACTGTGGTGTGGGTGTGCTACGTCTTACACACTGGGACAGACAAGTGTGGTCTTCAGGTGAGCTTGTTTCATTCTGAATCCACAGCAGGTTAATGCTTATTACCTGGCTGTTACATGCAGCTGAAGTAGTGATTCAGTGTAGGGTTTTTTTTCCCATGAGAAACACTATCTATTCCAACCCCAATTTTTTCCTTAGGAAACTCATCTTCATGGGAACCACAAAATTGTGTCCAGTAGATGTTGGGAATATTTCTTTTCTTTCTGAATTTTGGTTGTCAGGAAAGTGCTAACTCTTTTATTTTATCTTTAAAAGCATCATTTTATTCATACAGACATTTGTTCCTTCCATCATCATTGACCTGATTCAGAGTAATTTGAATTGGCTTGCACCATGGGACAGTATAACCATAAAGATGGGGGGGTAGCCCTTTAGGATTTTTTCAGAGCCTCATGGTTTATTTTATAATCATTACCTTTCCATGTGAATCTCGAGATATGTTTATCAAGTAATTCTGTTTCACGGGGATTGGTTGTTGAACATATTTGCACAGAAACAGAATTCTTGGGAAAATGTTTTTTTTTTTTTTATTGTTTCTATTCTAACTAGAAAGATATGAACAGAAAATACCATCTATTTAAATAATCTGTTACTTTTTGAAATAATTTGCTGTAATTTTCTCTAAATGAGCCTTTTAAAGCAGGTGTTGTGCATGCTCTTGGGTACTAGTGTCTCTTGGTTTTGGGGAAATTTATTCATAAATGTATTCACCTACTTATAGTGAGAGCAGCAGGAATAAAACTGCACGCACGCAATGGGTCCTGGGTGAGAGGAAGAGGATGAGCAGTGGTGCTCAGTGTACCCTGTTCTTTGACATAACACATGAACAACTTCCACCACCACCACAAAAAGGAGAGGGCAGAAGAAGCACCAACACTGTGCAGGTTCCATTGCAGTGTCTGTACGTGTGACGAGGTAGGTGGAAATTGATCTTGCCCCTCCTCCGCTCACTGTATCCAATTCAAAGCATTTAGATCATTTTATGCTTTCAGTTTTTCACATATTGCCTCCAGTAATTATACTAAAATGGCAACAAGGAGGGAGGAGGAAAAAAAGCAAACCTATCATGTGCCTGTACTTAATCTTAAGCACCTCAGATTGTATCCACTGATCCTAAAATAAACTTTCTAGTTACGACATCTGGCTTGCAACCAAAGTGGGTGTTTTTCCTTTGCCTGAAATAAACAAAGACTAATTTATTTGATCAAAGTCCTTTGGCGCCCTTGTCTGGAAGAATACAAAATGTGTTTGGTTTTTTTTTCCCTGCCAAAAACTTCCACAAGATGGGAGATTTTTGAGGGCAAGGAGGCAAAATAACAATTGATATGGTTGCCACAGAAGACGATCAGACAGGTCTTCCCCAGCCAAAGGTGGTGAAACCTGGGAAAGGCATCCGGACGCAGCTGAATTTCATGCCCTGTGGTCATTTCCTGTCACAAAAGAGCCTGAAGCCTGTGCTGCCTCCCGCTCACTCATACTCCTAATTGTGTTACTTTGAAAAGGTAGCATGGATATGTTTGCCGTATTAGAAAAACATGTTAGTGGGCACAGCATCCTTTTTCTGCTGTGCACTCTGATAAGGCCGTTCTGATGCGCAGTCTCTCCAGTACCATTGGGTTTTGTAACTTCAAGGAGGTAATTGAACTGTAGGCCTCTCAGTATTAAGAAATTTGTAGGTTCAGTTTCTTCCTTGGTTTTTAGGATGCCTTATATGTCTGTGCTAATGTTTCATAGTTTTTTTGGATTGAGAGGGAAAAAATTATTTTTCAAACTCTACGCCAATTAACAGGACTCAAAAACCTTCAGTATGATTATTTCCTAATGTTGAGAAACACACACTGTCCTGCCCCTCCACCCTTTCAGTATTTATTGTTTGTCTGAAAAAGTCACGGTCTGCAATTGTACATTCCTTTGGGCTGGAAACAGGAAAGAGGGGGTCAGCTGCCCCCTTACAATTTACAACCACTTACAGCAAGTTGCTTGCAGCAACAGTGGTTCCCTTTAGGTCTCTTTCAGGCTAAAAGGGGGCAACGTACATGAGTAACTGTTTTAACCACCTAAAGGAGGCACCTGCCATTGCTATGTTGAGGACAATAGTGCAAATTTCAAAGAGAATGGGAAAGGTGATATTTGAGCACAATGAAGCTGGTTGTTAACAGTTTTGTTTTCATGCTGCTGTGGCTGAGTAGACGGCATTCAAAATCCGTATGTTGGACTTCTTTGGCTGGCTGGGCTTCCATGTGTTTATTTGAGTGGTATCTCATGCATACTTTCTAAACGTAACTAAAAGTGGGCTCAGTAATTGTCTTAGTTCTTTTTTGTTTCCCATCATTATCAATGAAAGCATTCATTATGATTCTGATCCCTTTTATTGCAAATATAAATAAAATCTGATAAAATTGTAAGTAAATCCTTTAGTGCTGGAAGCTGATAGAATAGGGCAAAAAAAATAATTTTATGCATGAAAAATCTCATTAAGCAGCTTCACGCAAGTAAAAGAAATTGGCATCAGAGACTATGATATATGCAGTTCATCGCTTTGTCATTGCTGCCACTCAGCCTGGTCTGTTCATGCTGCTTACATAAGCCATGTTCTCCTTTTCGGGACCCGTGTTAGTCTACCTAGACAACACAAAGGTCAATGGGATCTGAGGGAAAAAAAGCCTTGCTTTTCTCGTATGTGATCAGAAACTTAATACAGATCAGCTGAAACAGCATAATTTTCTGAATCGGATTTTCCCTGATGTGTAGCAGTGTCCCCTAGAGGCTACAAGGACAAGCAAGGGAAGACTTAGTTAGAAAGGTTATTTAGGACTCATAAAACCATTAACTAAAGTGCATGAAGCATTGCTTATAACTAAATTGTATTTCACAGAAAAAGCAAACACACAATCCCTTCAAGATGCAAATGCAAAACACTGGCTCCTCTTCTCCGAACACTTCAGTTTCTAATTTTAACAGCAGAGAATGTCCTCAAGGTACGAAGGGGAGATAATCAAATGAAGTGGGGGATTTGAAAAGGCCAGAAGCAGCACTTGCTAATTCCCCTACATTAAATGTGGAGAAGCTTTTATAGCTTTGTGACTCCTTCAGCTTTCTGGAAGTACAAATATTCCTGCTTTTTCTTCTGGGCCAGAGATAGATAATTTTGATTAATAACTGACTGGCACTAAGGATGCCTAATCACTGCATTTTCTGTACTTGATTCTGAAAGTTGTAACATCAGTGAACCCTTCAGAATGTTTGATAACTTTTTTTTGCAAAACTGATATTTTACAGTAAAGAGGGATATCATCTGCCGCCTAATGTATACTATGAAGTCCTATCAATTTTGCATGTCTATGATATGCCAGTTATGATTAATATTATATAAAATAATAGTTATATCCCTCGTAATCATTTATATAGGTATATACCTGACTAGTTCAGTAATAAAAATCTTCAATTTTTAATGAAATAAGAATTAGTACTACGGGGAAATAGATGTAAATTGTCTACATAAGAATTTCATAATTCTTTTTAAATAATAAATATGCATCATATTTTACATATGCACATTGAACACTACCACGGTGTGATATCAGAAAGGGAGAAAACCATCTCACTCTTGGTCCTGACTCTCAAGCAAGAACAGCATAAATTAGTACGACCCAGAAACTATTGCATCCACCTGTTCTTTCCACCTAGAGTAAACAGATATCTGAGATGCTTCTGCAGATGTTCCTGAAGGGCTGTAGTTAACCAGATCATGTTTTAATATAAATTGAAGCCAGCCATCCTAAAAAGATGTGGTGCAACTCTCTCCAGTTCCTCGGCTGAGTCATTAGTGGCTCAGCCGTCTGTGTATGGGGGCTGAGACAGGTGACTACGGCAAGAGCCTGAGCAGCCATCTGAAACTTTGTCATCTCTGAAACATTCTCCAGCCATGCTACATGATGTTATGATTAAAATCTGAGGAAATGTCTAAAGCAAACCTTAAGACTTGTTTTTTTTTTTTTCTCTTTTGCAGCAGCTTAGACACCCTCAGTTATGTCTGGATGTGAGAAAATTATTAGAACAGTGGCAGATGGAAGTTCTTTCACAATACCTTTGACTATCACTTTTAATATCTCTTTGTCCAAATTGGGATACCCTTTGGATTTCAGTATTTCCTCTTTCTTAATGATAATCCTTAATGATCATGCAGCTCCCTTATTGCTTGGCCCATGTGTACATCGTGCTGCTGGGTTTGCCCTTTGTTTTGTGTATGGCTAGAAGGGATAATCTCTTGGCTTTTAAACGCTTCATTTATGTCTGTTATGAAATTATCTAACTAGCTATTATCCATAGAATTCATTAGGGAATTAGTTATTTACGTGTGACTGAAGATGGTTTTTATTATGCAGTAAAATCTAAAATTTGATAATGTGGGGTGCAGTCTGTTCTTGAAAATAAATGTTTGACAATACAGACAAAAGAAAAATATGAAAACTACTCAGATTTTTGGTAATTCACATTTTATATTATTTGCTTTTTTGGTGCTTTGGTAAGCTAATGTGTTCAAAAGATTAGATCGTATGAGGAAAACGTGTCAGTAATTTAACATCCTTAATTAAGAAGCACTAGATTGAGTTGGTGGTATTTTGTCACATGATTTAAGCCAGAAATTTCACATTGATAGTTGTTAGTGATCAGATGATTGTAAGAGCCAATTGTTTTAAAATTGCCTACAAAAGGGGTTTGGAATCCAGCTCATTCTGTGTGTATGGGGATTTTTGCTCAAACGGACCACCATAATGTAAAATCATAGAACCATAGAATGGTTCAGGTTGGAAGGGATCTTAAAGATCATCTAGTTCCAACCCCCCTGCCAGGGGCAGGGACACCTCCCACTAGACCAGGTTACTCAAAGCCCCATCCAGCCTGGCCTTGAACACTTCCAGGGATGGGGCATCCACAGCTTCCCTGGGCAACCTGTTCCACTGCCTCACCACCCTCACAGTAAAGAATTTCTTCCTAATATCTAATCTAAATCTACCCTCTTTCAGTTTAAAACCGTTACCTCTTGTCCTATCCTTACACTCCCTGAAAAAGAGTGCCTCCCCATCTATTCTGAAGACCCCCTTTAGGTACTGGAAGGCTGCAATAAGGTCTCTCCAGAGCTTTCTCTTCTCCAGGATGAAGAACAACCGCAGCTCTCTCAGCCTGTCTTCATTAGGAGAGGTGCTCCAGTTCTCTGATCATCTTCATGGTGCTCCTCTGGACTCGTTCCAACAGGTCCATGTCCTTAATGTACAATAATACTGTGTAATAATACAATGTAATTAAGGGAAAAGGTATTAGAAACTGACTATGTATTCTGCAAATGCATAAAAAAATTTTAAGGGCTCTACAGCTTTTGCTAGACACATTTCATAGATTTGTTTTCCACATGTTCAAGGTGAAAAGGAGGGTAAAGGTCCAGTAGATGGACTTTGTGATTCCATTAGGTCTATTATTTTTCCCCACTTGGCATGAATGCAATTTTTATGTTTTGACAGAAAGGGAGAAAACATATGAACCTGTATTTTCTGACAAATTTTTTTTTTGTTATTTGCAAACTAAAGCCATAATAATCATACAGCCAGTTCAGGATAAAAGGCTCATTAAAAGCTTCAGGTACGAAAACTCTCTTGTGTGAGACTGAGTTCTTGCTGAGAAAAACCTAGCATAGCTCCTAATAGTTTTGCCATGCTGTCAGACATTTCTCTTTTACTCAATGTGCCTCGTGGCCTCTTGCAGCCTGTGGGGACCCCAATTTGTGTTCCTTCTCTGAAGCCATGATTGTCAAACTTGCAGCAAGTTCAGCCACAGAATGTGGGACTGCGGTAATTGGCTAAGTCAGCCTAGAGTGTCTATTCTCTTGTCAGCAGACACCATCAGCCTAACGTTTAAGTAGCAGCACAGAGATATATATTAATCTTTTATGGGCTCAGTCGTCAGGATTTCATCCATTACTAAATGCAGCAGGCCCTACCAGCCGTGACTGGAGTTTACCATCACAGAATTTTCCCTCACTAGAAAAATATGACTACAAAAGTTGCTGTTGTTTGGCTTCATACAGTTGCAAATACAGTTCTTAAGTACTTCTGGTAGCGATAAGCCTTGCATTCAAATACCCTCATGTTCTAGGAGAGAGAGATTATAAGAATTTAAAGATAATATCTCCATGACAGTTGTTGAAGGGGAAGTTGAAAATAAAGTTCTTTCTAAATTTTTACCCTTTCACTATAATGCTTCTCCTGGTTCTGTGTGGGCAATATCTGTCTTTGTTTAATCTAGCTTGCAGCACTGATCACACACTCTTCAGCCCTGGGAACTCATTACACACAAAGATAAAAGAGACATATATCAAAGTTGAGCAAAGGAGAAAGAGGAGAAAGATTTATTCAGTTACTAGGATCTTCATCTGACTACAGGAGGGCAGGGTTTAGGAGAAAACTTTGTGGTTTCTTAATATCAGAAAAGGTGGGATGAGAAAATATTTTGATGCTAAACTGTAATTCAAATATTATTTTGACTAAAATATTGAAAAATACTCCAATGCAAACACTTTCAAGTATCCATGGCACGTCTGCCTGGCCACATCAGGCCACATTTGAAGTTCAACACTCCAACATTGTAGAACACTCAAGAACAGAGTGATGCTATATTTGAGAGTGTGTTACAGAGAGTGCTGTAGGAATCAGGGCTGTGTGTAAGTAGGTCCCAAGACTGCTCTTCCCATTCTTGCCATTTCAAGGTAAAGGAAATGATCCAGAGACTTGTCTTGTAGTTGTAAATCTCCAGTGGGTTAATAAGAGATTGTGTGAGCATTGCTGGCATTTCTATGCCTTTTCATATTAACCATATAACACTGGTATCTTCAAAGCGAGAAGTAAGATCATCCAGCTCCCACCTAAGACTAGTGACCTCGCTGCCCAAGTGCTGTCTTCTATTTCCCTTTAATGTAGTGTTGGAAAAATTATTTTAGTCACTGGCTTAAGGTCATCTTCGTATTCAAGCTCTGGTCTTGGCTGAAGCTGGCAACCTCGTCTTCTCACCCGACACATCCTAGGTGAGACCAGTTCCTCTGTATGTCTCCTGCCAGGGGAGAGAGGCACAGATAGTGCCATTATTATGTGAATACTCCTTCTCCCCTTGGTATCTGTGAAGAGATGAACAATTCAGCTTAAAGTCATAGTGTTTTGGAGTGAGATAAAGGGAAGCATTCAGTCCTGTACTCTGCTAAGGGGCAGTGATTAACAGTAGCAAAACTGTGTGCTCCACTATTACTTACAGCACAAAACCCCTGCTCATTTGAAGTTAACACATCTGAATTTACACTGAAAGGGAGAGGAGCAGAAGGAGCAGCACTCACAGTTGGAATCAGCCAAGAGGCAGTTTAAGAAACTACTAGCCCTCAGCTGCAGCTAGTTCCTGCCTGCCTTCTGACACTGGTGCCTGGCTGCAACAGTGTGAATTGGTTTTAACAGATGCTCGCACCTCAAGCGTGAGAGCACATTTGGGGTGTGCTTGCAGGCATGCTGTGAATAAGCTGGAGATAGCGACCTCAGCTGCCTGCCTGTGCAGACGTAGCTCCAGATCTGCCATGTAACAGCCTTCTAGACCACGCAGTGCTCCTCACGACCCAACCGTCTTGTAACTCAAGCCTGTGCTTGCTGGGTGTTTCTTCTTCAACTCCCAGCCTTGTTTCCTAGGAGAAAAAGAAAAGGAGGATAGAAAATACAAAGTGACAAAATTGGAAGAGTCTGGAGAGGAAATATGTCAACAAACAAACTCATTCTTTGAGAGACTACCTGTGCTATGAAGAAGACATCATATTAATGTCCAGAAATTAATTTGTATGGCAGAAGGACCAAAGAGGAACATTGTAGTTTTTTTGACTCACTCTTTTTATCCTTTAGCACCGAACCAGGAGTCAGACATGTGTTGTCTTCTGCCAGTTCGTGAAATTTAAACAGAAACCTCCACTTCAAAACCAAGTAATAACTTATGGACAACCTGCCAAAATCCTTCCTCTGAATAGATATATATGAATTTAAGACACAAATTAGAAATTAAACATTTTTGGTTTTTTCATAGTAAACTAAAAAAATAGCAGAAAGGTTGGACAAAAAGGACAACCTTAAAATGAGAGTAGTGATATTATTAGCAGAAAAGGATAACTGTTACTATAGATTCCAGCAGTATATTGACATGCAGATTTTTATAATCTGTGAACCACTTTGAAAGCTTCAAAACCATAGTGTAATGAAGAGTCTGTTGAAATAACCAGCTGGCATACATTGCCAAACTACTAATACATCGCCACTACTCAGAGTGATTGACCTGATTTTTTTCAGTCTCAGCAGCAAACTGATATACGGTATGTAAATGACTGTAAACCTGAGTGCAGAAGCCTTATAGCCCGCAATAGCTTTGCCAAAACTTAAAGAGCTTTTAAATCTAGTTGTTAATGCCGAGCTGGCACAAGTAGCTCTCCAAATAGAACAGAAAAAGCATGAAAGTCAAATGGTAAAAAAAAAAACACATACAGAAATCTGTGGAAAAGCAACTGTGCAAACATAGCACAAAAGAGACAAATAGAATCATAGAATCATTTAGGTTGGAAAAGACCCTTAAGATCATCCAATCCAACCATTAACCTAACACTGCCAAGTCCACTCCTAAACGATGACCCTAAGTAAGTGGCACCATTTAAAAGACATCTACACGTCTTTTTAATTCCTCCAGGGATAGTGACTCAACCACTTCCCTGGACAGCCTATTCCAATGCTTGAAAACCCTTTTGGTGAAGAAATTTTTCCTAATATCCGATATAAAACTCCCCTGAAATAGAAAGTAGATCAAGACCTGTGTCCACTATGAAGAAAAATGTGATTGGAAAAATCCTATAAATGACATTGTATTCAGTAATTATCCCAGTAAAAATAAAGAGAAGAAGATACTAAATTAAGAAGAAAAACAAATCAGTAACTGAGAAGACAAAATTTTGGATGTCTGTGGCATAAATGTAGTGCAGATATGTGAAAGTAAATGATTCTTAAAATTCAGGTGAGAATTAGATGCAAAGACAGAATTTAAGAAATTGAATGGCTAATAGCTACTAAGGGTACAAGGTTATTGGCTATAGACATTTTATCTGGCCTTCGCAACTTCAATTTCTTTTCATACAAGCAAAGACAACTTAAAACTGTGTAATGGCATGGTGTTACAGCCATTGTGTAATTTTTAAACAGAAATGTTGTAGAAAAACATATGGGAAAAATTTAGGTTAGCAGTGGAAACACAAAATCCACTGCTTTCAGCTAAACCAAGCAGATTCAAGAACCTAGTAACATTAAACTTGGGGCAAATGATTCGTATGGTATCACAGAATGACAGAATGTTCTGAAGGGACCTCTGGATGTCATCTTGTCCAACCCCCCTGCTCAAGCAGGGCCACCTACAGCAGGTTGCCCAGGGCTGTGTTCAGATGGCTTTTGAATATCTCCAGGGATGGAGGTTCCACAACATCTTTGTGTACCCTGTGCCAGTACTTAGTCACCAGTGCTTCAGGTGTGGCCTCACCAGGGTTGAGTAGAGGGGAAGGATCTCCTGCCTTGATCTGCTGGCAACACTTACCCAAATGCAGCCCAGGACACCATTAACCTTCTTTGCTGCAAGGGAATGTTTCTGGCTTGCGTTCAAGTTGGTTGTCCTTTTCTGAAAAGCTATTTTCCACCTGGTTGGTCACTAGAGTGTAAAGATGGCTGGAGTTGTTCCTCCCCAGATGCAGGACTTCGCACTTCCCCTTGCTGAAATTCATCAGGTTCCTGTCAACTCATTTCTCCAGCCAGTCCAGGTCCCTCTGGATGGCACCATGACCCTCTCGCATATCAGGTCCTCCTCACAGTTTTTATCATCTGCAAACTTGCTTATGTATAAGCACAACAAAATAAAAAATATTAGCAATATGTTTTGCGATTCTAGTGGCAAAGTATTATTGAAATGTGTTTTAAGAACTAGAATATCTTTCAAATATGATCCATGTGGAAGCAGACAAACTCAGTCATTTCAATACAAGCCTCTTCCTCTTGAAATGCCCATGTACTAACCAAAGAAATAAAGTTGATTCAGCAGCTTGGTTACCATTTAGGTGTCAAACAGACAAACTTGGAGCATGGCTTAATAAAGCACGTAAGCCAACTGACTGTTGAATGCCTGAGGTTTAAGAACTATTTGTTGTTTCAAGGAAAGATATCGTCAGTCTCTATTTGGTAAGTAAAGCACTGCTTCACTGCATTTAGACATCAGGGTGGATACAAAGACAGCTACACAGTATCCATTTTGCAAGAAAGAATTTTGATTACCGTTTGATAACATTATAAAAAAAAGTTAACAGGAGTAACATGGGTTATATGTCTGACTGATGACCATCTGGAGTAAGGACATGGAGACAGTACGGCAGAATTAATGGTATGTTTCCTTCATAGATTCATGGGTCACCTTAAAGCTAAATTCATTACAATATATGTATTAGAACACCATCAGGATTACAATATATGCAGCATTTGCTAACTTCCTATGGACTATGCCATGAACTCTAAAGGCTACAGGCTGCTACACTTGAAGATACTAGATTGGTTATGTATGTGTAGAAGAAGAATTAGATTCGTAACCTGTCACAATGTCTCTTAACTATCTCAAGTATGTGTGAATCTCTAGATTAGAAAGCTAGAGCACAAGCATGGTTAGCATGGTTAGATGTTGAGATCTTTCAGTCATTGGCTGTACTAACCGATATTCTCCTATTTTTTGTGTGGTATCATAGGAATAAAGGGGTACATAGATGAATAAAGGGATACTTTTCTGCTAGCAAAGGGACTGGTGGAAATTGTCACTTATTGTTACAATCGCCAGTGGAGGCAAAAATACACCCAAAGTGAAAAAGAAAGTTTTGCTGTAATATTCATAGTTTGAAGTGTTCAATATTTTCCTTAAAGGCAGCTATTTCTACTCTTCAAGCAGAAAGTGACCTTAAGGTAATAGCAAGCACTCTTTAAAAGCTACTGCCATTAGCCTGAAATGCTCTTACTGCGCGTTAGGGTTTATATTAATTTCATTTTTTTTTAAAGTATATGTACAAAGAGGATTTCCGCACGTCAAAATCTTGCTACATACAAACTGTATGGAAACTGCACAGGAAAGTGAGCTTTTAGTCAGAGAGAAACATACAAAAATACAGAAACACACCAAATGACAGGCAACTCAGATTATGCACTAGTTTTAAATTTCCAGGGCTGAGAAGAATCCAGTTGCAATCTGTTCAGGGTGTAGATTGACAGTGACAAACAAGATACTAAAAAGGCTGTAGACCAGTTGGACACCCCCACACAACTTCTAGGTAAACTCACACTGTGTTCATGACCTGAGAATACAAGACAGCATCCCATGTAAAAGTTGCNATGGGAATGCAATGCAAGCAGCAAACAAGACACTTTAAACAACACTTTTAGTAGTTTGTAGAAAAGGAAGAATTTCTCCACTAGCCTATGCTTTTCTGTAGATTACTTTTTGTTAACTTCATGGGAGATAAACACAGGTCTAAATGCTCTCATAAAAATCAGTGAAAGGTTTGAAAAGGTTTGATATTGCAAACCATATCTATTCAGGCAGGGGGACCCTGTATACCTGCAATGAATTTATGCAATTTACTTTGTCAATTTGTGGACTATATTTTTTTTTTAATGAAAATGTGAGTACTGAATTTGGTATTCCAGTGTTGTGCTGAACAGTAGAAACTGCAGACAATATTATCCTGATGCAAGTAGAAAAGCAGAGATATTCTTGAACACGGTGAGCTTGTTTCATGTGTTTGCCATATGCTATTGCTGCTCTGCAGTCTCATTTTTTACTTGTGTAATAAACTTATTAGAAATGTACTTACCGTTTCCACTCAGATACATAAGAAAACCAAAATCCAGCTATGTCACTGCATCAGAATGACAGCACTAGTCTAACAGTAAAGCTGCGCTGGCTGTTAAAATCATTAATGCTACTGAAGGAAGTGCAAAAGGAAAGTAAAATGTACAACCAGTCATGCCTAAATTAAGATACAGTTCCACAGAAAGTCTTACTGTGTTGTGTCTTGTCATAATGCTTGATGTGAAGGTGTGGCCTGTGGTCCCAAAATTATCAGTCAGCAATGATGAGAGAAATAATCAAGAAACATGAATCAGTCAGCAGTCAAATCCTGTAACAGCTAGCAAACTAAGCCTCTGAGAACTAAAAATCTGATAGTTTAAAGCTCAGATTGATTCTATAAGATGCATAATAGCAAATTACATGTATCAAATAAAAGACGATCAAAGGGCTGGAGATCCTGCCCCACAAGGAGAGACTGAAGGAGTTAGGTCTCTTCTCTCTGGAGAAGAGAAGTCTCAGAGGGGACCTCATCACAGTATTCCAGTACTTAAGGGGTGGCTACAAAGAGGACACAGCCTCTCTCGTCACAAGGAGCCACATGGAGAAGACAAGGAACAACGGTCACATGTTGCACCAGTAGTGGTTTCAACTCGATTTTTTACAGGAAGAACAATTATTCACTAGAAAAACCTTCCTGGGGATGTGGTAGAGTCCCCATTGTTGGAGGATTTCAAGGTGTGATTGGACAGGGTGCTAATCTCATGTAGCCTCTCTTTCTCATGAAAGGTTGGACCAGATGGTCTTTCAAGGTGCTTTACAACCTATTCTATGAATTTATGATTCTAATATAATATTGCAAACGCCATATGTAGACCTGTGTACACAGGAAAAGAAAAAACCCCAGAAGTGGAGCATGCTGTAACGTACATCTGATGAAATTTGGTTAGTAGAACAAAAGAAGAATATGGTTAAGGAATGTGTAAATACTCTAACAGTGTACCTTCAAAATACCACATCATGAGGTGAGTCAGCATTAGCAGAATTGCCATTTGTTACAAGAAACACGTCCACAATTTAGAAACATACATTTTGTACAAGGTATAAAGAAGACACCCAGGCACTGTAAGATATAAGAGAACAATCTATAAAAGGAAAAAGGAAAATTAATTTGTTCCCAAGCTAGTTAAGATGTATCTAATAACATTAAAACAAAAATTAAATGTAATGATAGAATCTGAAGTATATNCCCACAAGGAGAGACTGAAGGAGTTAGGTCTCTTCTCTCTGGAGAAGAGAAGTCTCAGAGGGGACCTCATCACAGTATTCCAGTACTTAAGGGGTGGCTACAAAGAGGACACAGCCTCTCTCGTCACAAGGAGCCACATGGAGAAGACAAGGAACAACGGTCACATGTTGCACCAGTAGTGGTTTCAACTCGATTTTTTACAGGAAGAACAATTATTCACTAGAAAAACCTTCCTGGGGATGTGGTAGAGTCCCCATTGTTGGAGGATTTCAAGGTGTGATTGGACAGGGTGCTAATCTCATGTAGCCTCTCTTTCTCATGAAAGGTTGGACCAGATGGTCTTTCAAGGTGCTTTACAACCTATTCTATGAATTTATGATTCTAATATAATATTGCAAACGCCATATGTAGACCTGTGTACACAGGAAAAGAAAAAACCCCAGAAGTGGAGCATGCTGTAACGTACATCTGATGAAATTTGGTTAGTAGAACAAAAGAAGAATATGGTTAAGGAATGTGTAAATACTCTAACAGTGTACCTTCAAAATACCACATCATGAGGTGAGTCAGCATTAGCAGAATTGCCATTTGTTACAAGAAACACGTCCACAATTTAGAAACATACATTTTGTACAAGGTATAAAGAAGACACCCAGGCACTGTAAGATATAAGAGAACAATCTATAAAAGGAAAAAGGAAAATTAATTTGTTCCCAAGCTAGTTAAGATGTATCTAATAACATTAAAACAAAAATTAAATGTAATGATAGAATCTGAAGTATATGTGCAAGTTATGATAATTGTACTTGATTTTGCTATCTTGTGTATATACGACAGAAGGCAAGTGAAGAGTAATAGATTTTCAGCGGAGGTAAATGTCAGGTCTGGAATGCAAAGCAGGTTCACTAGCTAGAGAATGGTATCCCAGGACAGGGGAATAAAAGCTTCAATGTTGCATGGCCTCTGCTTGCATATGTTTTTAATGCTTGAACATTGTGTAAGGAATCTTATTGTAGCAGGTAATGGCTGAATCACCATTTTGGTGATTTTTGGTTTCTATTGAAAAGCTAAATTGGGAGTTTTTATTCAACAGAAAATGACAACTGTAGAGCCAATAATTGCATCGTAACAGACAATAAAGGAGAATGCAGGGAGAGGTGATAGCTAAATACAGGAAACTTACTCAAAACGAAAACATGATTTTGCAGAATATAAACTAATACTGAGTACTTTTCAAATGTCAGGTAAGTTATGTCAACTTTTTGCTATCCTTAAGTTTCTGATCTTTCTACCAGGACCTTCTAGAAGGAATAATATTACATAAGCTTCTCTTCACCTGTATAACTTGTTTAATTAACAGTTTTAAAGTAAGTAATGTGTTTCCGCATGCTTATTATCTACTAGTCATAAAATGGCTCAAGACATACTGTTGACAGTATGCCCAAGCAAGAAACAGTTGCTTGCTAATAACGTTCTTCTGTATATTTTAAACAACTGCTAAGAAAAGCACAGCCCTGAGGGCCCTATAAGCAAAGTCCTTTGAATATTACCATTTTTTAATAAAATAGTGTATATCTTTATATGGGCAAGCTATCCTATCTTGCTGCAGTTCACCCCAAAGCATAGCAAAAAGTCTACATTTTCACCAAATAAAGCCCAACACTATGAATAGCTCTTGCGCTGTTTCTTCCCATAGCAGGGGATTATCTTACTCACAGATGACTTTAAGCGTGTGTTTTCAACTGCTGAAAATCATCTAAGACAGAAATTAGTTTGTGGTTACTTGTAGGGAGAATTTTGACATTGTCCCATGTGATGATCCAAATGCTCTCTCCTAGTTTCTTCTAAACCTGCATCTTTGATCCATTTGGACTCAAATTAGGGAGTATGTCTGGCTAACAGTGTATCTGACTGTTTTGCTCACTGCAAGAAAGTATATCATACTTAGCAACTTGGATACAGAACTATTCTCTAGTTGTTTTTCTGCTGTATGAGGGTTGGGCAGACAATAGTATTAGTGATGAGCATAAACTACTTTACCTGTGATAAAAACCGTATCATTCAGATAAACTAATTCTACAAAGAGTTGATTGTGGACTTACTATTTCATTAAGTCTGAGTCACCACTGCATTAATGGCAGAGTCATCACTAAGACAATTTAAGTCCATGTTCCTTGCCATTTTTCACTTTGTGTATAACATCTTTCTGAAGACAATCCTGGCAGCCGGTGATATCTCCTAGTGATCAACACCAACAACAAAACAGGGAGTACTTTGCATTAAGATATCAATTCTTTGTTTTAATTTAAAACCAGAACTTGTGCATCATGCTGGAAAGTATTCCAATTTTCATTCCCATGTTGTTATAACTTTCTTCAAAGAAACCTGCATAATTCTGTCAGTTTTAACTTGCTGAATACTCCACATTGTAATTCAAACATATAGTCATAGAATCATAGAGTCATAGAATGGTTCAGGTTGGAAGGGATCTTAAAGATCATCTAGTTCCAATCCCCCTGCCGTCAGCAGGGACACCTCCCACTAGACCAGGCTGCTCAAAGCCCCATCCAGCCTGGCCTTGAACACTTCCAGGAATGAGGCATCCGCAGCTTCCCTGGGCAACCTGTTCCAGTGCCTCACCACCCTCACAGTAAAGAATTTCTTCCTAATATCTAATCTAAATCTACCCTCTTTCAGTTTAAAACCTTTACCCCTTGTCCTATCCTTACACTCCCTGAAAAAGAGTGCCTCCCCATCTATTCTGAAGGCCCCCTTTAGGTACTGGAAGGCCGCAATAAGGTCTCCCCAGAGCCTTCTCTTCTCCAGGATGAAGAACAACCCCAGCTCTCTCAGCCTGTCTTCATTAGGAGAGGTGTTCCAGCCCTCTGATCATCTTCTTTACACTCCTCTGGACTTACTTCAACAGGTCCATATCCTTCTTACGTTGAGGGTCCCAAGGCCAGATACAGTACTCCAGGTGGGGTCTCATGAGGGTGGAGTAGAGGGGCAGAATCACCTCCCTTGACCTGCTGGCCACACTTCTTTGGATGCATCCCAGGATGTGGTTGGCTTTCTGGGCTGCAAGTGCGCATTGCCAGCTCATGTTGATATTTTCATCAACCAACACCCCCAAATCCTTCTTGTTAGGGCTGCTCTCAAACCATTCTCCGCCCAGTCTGTATTTGTGCCTNCATGTCTCTCCAATTTAGGCACAAGGATATTGTGTGGGACAGTGTCAAATGCTTTGCAGAATTCTGGGTAGATATGTCATTGCTCTTCCTTTACCCACCAATGCTGTAACCCCATCGTACAAGGCCAACAAATTAGTCGGTCCAACAGACACCAGCGTGGTCGAAGTCCACCATGAGTACCCGGGCTTGTGAGTGTGAGGCTGCTACTATCTGTCTATAGAGGGTCTCATCTGCTCAGTCTTCCTGGTTGGGTGGCTGTAATGTCGCCTGTCCCTGACTTCCCTTTAATTCTGACCCATAAGCTCTTGGTTGGCTCCTTATCCATCCCCAGGTGGAGCTCTATGCACTCCAGCAATTCATTGACATAGAGGGTGACGCCCCCTCCTCATCTACCCTGCCTGTACTTCCTGAAAAGCCTGTATCCTTCCATTCCAGCATGCCAGGTGTAGGAGCCATCCCACCACCTCTCCTTGATGCCAATAAAATCATAGCCCTGCAGGCGTGCACACATCTCTAACTCTTCCTATTTATTGCCCATGCTGCATCCGTTTGCATAGAGACATTTGGGTTGTGCCCCTGATGAAGCTAATTTACTGGCTGGTGACTAGTATTCCTTTGTGCTCTCCTGTTGACCTGTGACCCTTCTCCAGGCTCTGTGTATCTCTTACTGGCATTGGCATTACTCACTGGTAAGAGTGGGATGGATTGAGATTGCCCTTCCCCAGCAACTCTAGTTTAAAGCCCTTTTCATGAGCTTGGCAAACCGCTGACTGAAAGTACCCTTCCCCTTCTTTGAGAAGTAGACCCCATTAGGCTCTGGTAGACCAGGTTTCTCAAAGCAAGTTCCATGGTCTAAGAAGCCAAACCCATAGCTGTAGCACCAGTCCTGTAGCCATGTTCATTTACCAGATTCTATTAGCCCTATCAACTCCCTTCTCTTTGGCTGGGAGGAGTGATGAAAAAACTATCTGTGCCCAAGACCTTGACCACTGCTCCCAGGGCTCTATTATTTTCTTGATATTCCTCAGGCTGCTCCTGCCTGTTTCACTGGTGCCCACATGAAAAAACAGCTGCAGATAGTGGTCAGTGTACTGTACAAGGCTTGGTAGTCTCTCAGTGACAACTGTGATATGAGCCCCTAGTAAGCAGCACACCTCTCTAGAGAGTGCATGAGGTCAGCAAATGGGTGCCTCTGTACCTTTCAGAAGAGTCACCTATTACTATCACCCATCACCTTTTCTTATTTGTGTTCATTGTTATACAGGGAGCAGATCGGGTTGCCTTACTCAACTCCAGGACCTCATCTGATGCAATGAGCCTCTCCTCTTCACTCTGCAGAGCAGTGAAGCAGTTCTGCAAGGGTATCTCAGTGAAGCCTGAGGGGGAAGTATCTTCCTCCTACTGGTTCTTGCCATTGCTTGCTTCCATTCTTCTGCATTACTGGCCCCATTCTGTTCTCTGTGTAACGATGGGTGAATTTTTCTCTATTTGGCATTGGGCTGTGGCCCCACCACAGTCTGCACATGGAACCAGTTGTCTAACTCCTTCTTAGCCCCCCTGACATTATGCAGCTTTCTTACTGCCTTCTGAAGCTCAGCTGCCTGCTGCAGGAGGTCATTGACCTGGGCACACCTTTTGCAGGCACGTCTGCTGCCTACCCCTGCTGCAGGAGGTAGAGGCACCTCCTGCGGAGTGCCCACCATTCTGCTTTGAGAGTCAGGTAGGATGAGTACACTTGACCCCTGCAGGTGGTCAAAGAACAGTGCACCGTGTTTGGCCAGTGGAATACTCCTCCTTTGGAGAGGCACCCTTCTCATGTGCCCTTCCACATGTACTGCTGGGCCAGGCCCTGTGCAATGCCCCATGCCTAGTTTTTCTGCTCTTTTGGCAGCAGTTCTGGTCGCTCGTGTTCCCTGGGCTGCTTTGTATAGGTAAGGAGTAGTCATGGTTGCTCTGGCAATGCCCAGGGCTCATCAACATCTCCCAAAAGAGCTGACAGCTCCTGGCCGGTTTCTCCACTGTCCTGGCATCCCTTTACATCAGGAAAAAGCCTGGTGCACCAAGATCTGTGGCTCCAAATATAAATGGCCAGGAATCTGAGAGAAGCTTTTTATGGACAACTGTCTTTAAATTTCAAGATCATACTCTGTTTAGTATACCAAATTCACTCTTCAATGTTTATCATGGAATCAGAGCCAGCCACACGCCTTTGTACATCCACCATTTTTATTCAGGTAATTCTTACTTGTCTTCATTAGTCAATCGGAGTGGAGCAACAATAAAGCCTTACGTCCGTTGGTGTATCTGGACTTAGGTGAATATGGCTACAGCAGCATGACCCTGAAGAGCAAGGCTAAGCACAAGGCTTAGCCAAATTTGATGTTTGCTGTCATGAAACTTGCAGGCAGATCACTCCCAAAGGATGTTGTTTTCTCTAGGGAATTCAGGAAGGCTTCCTTTAACTGGGTGGCATTATTCATCTGGAAGGTGAACATGGAAATAATTTCTTGAGCAGTTGGTTCAGTTGTAGAGCTGAAGTCAAAGGTAATGAGGGTCACTGTGCTGAAAGGTAAACTCTCTGATCAATAAAGTTTCTTCCTCTGGGTTTAATCAATAAAAAAATACACATCCTTTCTACAAATGATGAACAAGCTTAGCCTGCTTTCATGGAAACTATCAGAGTTCAAGATTAATTACAGCCTGTAAGCTGGGGTGATTCTGCTGTGGCTTAATTTGTTGGCTGAAGACAGGTTCACCACATACTGGATCACATTCCAGCTGATTAGAAAGCACTTGCCTGTTGGCTACAGCAACTGAAACACCTGATTAGTGTGAACTTTGTCGACAATTATTTTACCCCATTGATGACTTCTTATGTGCTGCTTTTGTCTGGTGAAACATGAAAGCATCCAAACATCGCACACCTGCAGGGGATTATCTGACAGGGGGAAGGAATGTCTGAGCACTTCACATCTAAAAAAAACCAACACAGTTGTGGTGAACAGTTACATTTTAAAGAAAAATTTCTAAGCATAGGCCAGAAACACTTGATGCTTTTGTTTGCTTGCTAGATAATATATAGATAAACACCTTGTAGCAACAAGTAATTTTGAAATTTTTGTCAAATGCTTATAACTCCTAAATTTTGGTATATTTGCTGTTTGTTTCTATTTTATGATTATACATTTTAATTTTGATATTCATACATTTTGTAACTACTGCTTGCTTGGGCTACACAAAAATGAAGCAATAATGCATAAATGAGTGTAAATTTGCATGGGATAATCATGCCTCTTCAATATTATAAAATTTGAGCTACACCTAAATTGCTCCCATCCTTTATGGGATCTAAATAGTCATCTCATGACATTTAAATTAAAAGATATTGTTATTATAAAATATGTGTTGTGGGATAATTGGTACATGTTTCTTCAAAGTTTTGAGTTTGCTAAAGCGAAACCTGAGCCTTTCAGTATTGCGCCAGGGAAAATAATAGGTAACTTTAACACCATTTTTTATCCCTGTTTTAATGTCATGCTCTCTGTCGCCATCATTATTTTTTAAGACACTACATCCACATACCTGTCGATGAGTAGCAGCTTCCCAAATATTAGGAACTTCACATCGACTCAATCATTTTCTTCCCCTGTCAAAAAAAAAACCCAAACAGGTAAGACTCAAGCTGCCTATATTCTGAATTGAAATGGCATTCACATGCTTGTCTGCTTGTTTTGGAGCATCTACTGCCCCAAGATACCTCAAATCAATCAGTGTCCCTACTTTAGGATGGCCAGTTGCCCAAGCTAAGAAATGCTCCACTGATTAGGTGGAATCCCAGCTCTCTGTGGATAATAATCTCTAAAGGTCTCTGTTAAATGTATTCAGAACAATCTGTTAAACACAGGCTTCTGGGCAGATGGAAGAGGAGGCTGGGTTCTTCTGATTTTCTATAATAATCTTGCTAGAGCCCTCAGGTAGGAAACCTGTCTCTCTGTCACCTTCGTGTGGGAGGGTAAGGAAGGACTAGGCTTCCAAATCTCTTAATGTCTGCATTGTTTTGAACACTGGCGTCTGGGCTGGCCTACTCCCACTAAGCTGAGGCACTCAGCAGAAAGACATACCTGAATCATGGCATTCAGTTAAAAATGAGTAAAGATTCCTGACCCTCTTCCCTTTATCTGGGTAGTCCCCAGGCATTGTATTTCTGGGATTTGGCATGCAGTGCCACTGCTATTTACTCAAGATTTTGTTGTAAGACTGCGAGGTTTTCCCTAGAACAGGAACCAGTGTCTCTTTCACTCTTTTCACCAGGCTACAGTGTCAGAAGCTTTCCAACTTCCCTTGCGCTTATTGCGCTGCCACCTTCTTTTACACTGAGTCTAAAGAGACTGTGAAGAGAGTGCATTCTATTAGCCTCACCTTGCTCCACTTTCTTCCAATGTCAAAGTTTCATTAGACTTCATGTGTATTGGCCAAACGTAAACTCAGTTTTCAAAGTTATGTTTGAGAGAATTATGTTTAGCTTAAGCAGAACGAACCATTTATTGGCATATGAGAAAGCAAAGAGAAAAGACATAAATCTAAAGGGTTATAAATTACTACCATTCCTAAATGAGTAGTGTGAAAAGAAAGCATTTCCAGATTGATATTGACCTTGAATTAGCAGAATCTCAACTTGAAATTTTTTTGTGCGAATATGCTGTGTTCTCTTCTGAGTTCAATAACAAGAGGCTTTCCAAGCTAGATACTGAGTTGTAGCATATGCACATCCCCAAAGACATTATCTGAAACATGTCCAATTTAGCGTCTTAAGAAAAAACTCATTTCTGCATGAAAACTTACTGGCATTTTGGTGACAAAGTTCATGCTAATGTAGTTACATGCTGCCATTAACAAAGCTCACATTTTATCGTATATAAAATGCAGCCACATTTTAAAATATGGTCATAATTTCCTGTTACAAATGCATGAAATGGAGCAATAATTTTTTGTCTCCCAATTGTCCAAGTTTAGAGCAAGATTGCATAATCTGTAATAGTAAAGGGCAATATGATGTCTCATTGCACCAAGCCATTTCAGTGAGATACTGTATCTTGTCAGGCATCCTATTGTCATAGGATCATAGAACAGTGTGGGTTGGAAGGGATCTTAAAAGGTCACCTAGTCCAACCACCCTTCAATGATCAGGGACACCTTCAACCAGATCACGTTGCTCAGAGCCCCGTCCAACCTGACCTTGAATGTTTCCAGGGATGGGACACCTACCACCTTTCTGGGCAACCTGTTCCAGTGTCTAACCACCCTCACTGTAAAAAATTTCTTCCTTATATCTAGCCTAAATCTAGCCACTTTTCGTTTAAAACCATTACTCCAGCAGCAGGCCCTGCTGAAGGGTTTGTCTCCATATTTGTTATAAGCCCTCTCTAAGTACTGAAGGGCCCTGAACACTCTGTAACGCGCAGAGCAATGCTGTGTAGTGTGCTTCACTATCAATGCCCAGGGAGCTCTGATAGCTACTGGGGAGAAGGGATGGCCCCCTTTACAATCTTACCCTGCCTCAGTGTTTTATCACCCCGCAAGTACTAGAAGGAGTTTTGATAGGAGTACTAACACTCCTTTTTACATGAAGCTTATGAATCTTTTTCTCCCCACTGAAACCACATTGAGTAGTGATAAAACCAGGCATAATCCAGCCATCAATTTTCACATTCCCTCGCTTCCTCTCTCCAGGCAAGGCTATGCATTTCTGTTGGTATATGCCTTTGATGTTATGATTTCATTTTTCATCACCCTTAGTAGCTTTGACTAATTCAGTTAAGGATGATTGTCCCAGGAAAAAGAAATACTGTTATATAAAATGTTATGGTTTCTCCCTGAACAAAGCTAATAAATCTACAATGATGTTCAGTAGAACTCTAGGTCTTTAAACAGGTTAATTCCAAATTCATCCCATAGATCTATTTTCAGATGAAGAGTCCAGGTTTGAAATGAAATTAGAACTGCAGTGAAATTGTAGGAATATGATATTCAGCTGAAGTCAGCTAACGCTTTTCACTTCTATTCACTTGTGAGTTGCTGGCTTTACCTTTGTTGTCCACAGGCTTTCTTTCTGATAGTGTAAAAAGAGGTCAAAAACTGAACAGCCAATGGAAAATGAATTTATGGACAAATCTTGTAAACTCTCAATTGGTATTTTATGCCTTAATGTCCAGGAGGCTTGCTTGTCACTTTCAGCAGTAGTCTATTGAAATTAGGACACTGAATTATAAAAAGTCACAGCTAAACATGGACATAGAAGGAAAAAGAGAATCTACAGTAAAAGTACCTATCTCCTTCTTCATTTAACTACTGATGAAAGATTAATATAGGATTAACAGCCACAGACATATATATGTAGGTAGGTATTAAAAACGGAGAAGAGCTGGTGGATTTTAATAACGTATTAATGTTTTATTGCTCTAGGATTTTAAGTAGGGCAAACATACACAACAGTGTTTTTGCACTTATCTTTTGAGGGGATCTGCTTCATTTTCTACGTCACATCACATCACATCACGTCACGTCACGTCACGTCACTTCTACTCTTATTCCAGCCTAGCCCAGCCCAAACAAGCCCAACCCACCCTACCACATACCACCTTACCTTATACAGCCTCACCCAATTCTCCTCATTACTACATATCTATCTGAATTCCCAGCACTGCAATTCATGATTTACTCTTCTCCTCCTCCTCTATTAGGAGACTTGATAGTTGTGCTCTTTGGGGACTCATAGCACTATGGTATTTTGCTGTTGGCTTGTAAAAATGTTATTTGCACAGAGCTGGTTTTTTATGCTACCACAGGAAAGGTAAAAGAGTTTTGATCTGGGAACGGCGGTAGTCTAATTTGTGGTGATCCTTAGCTTTCCTGGCAGCTTGTTGCACAGTAGTGGCCTTAGAAAAACCTTCACAGGCAAACTTGACCACTCTAACAGAAAGGTCCTCTGTCCCTAAGAATTGGGGCTGTCACTTCAGTTCTCCACACATAGCACAGGAACTCATAATATGATTTTTCCAGTTTTTTTTTCAGGAAATAATTTGGGAACTATTGTGACGTTTCTTCAAGACACTTAAGCTTTTATGTAATAGGGTCCACTGTTACTGATCTTGACTTTCTTCTCAGAGAGGCACATTGTAAATATAAAATATGATTATGTGTTGTGGAGAAATAAGAGGTCCCACCTGGACATATTAAGTTGTTATTGTTACACAATATTTATGTCTGTTCCTAAAACAGACAGGTTTCTTTAGCTTCTTCCTTTTAATCCTCTTGACAATTCTTTTCACAGATTACCTTCTAGCTGCTGCTGATTCTCCAGGATTTTTTACACATTTCTTCCTTTTAGTTCTCTTTACAAATGAGTATGTGATTCAAATTTGATTTTTCCCTTCAAATCTCAGTAGCCAAAATATTCAGATCTATAGATGCTCCAAATCCATTTACATACTCAGTATTTCAGCTTGCAAGATTATAACAAATGAGACAAAAAAGAATAAAATATCCTTTTTAAAAGTCCTGTAGAAAGCAAAAATAAAGGATTATATAACAACAGCCATTCTCTATATTTCAAGGCAAAAAGCTCAGAAAAACAAACCATTGTTAATGTCCAATTTTAACCAAGGTAAAAAATGGAATTAAATGGAATTGGAAAGTGTTAGTGCTTTACTTTAAATGTAAAGCATAAATTTGTCTTGAATTTACAAAGCAAAAATGAACTGCAGCACTCAAAATCATTATTATACAGACACTGCTTGATTTCACCTTGGTGATGATAGAATCTCGTATCGATATCAACAGTGGGGTAGTGACTGTGGTGTAAAGTTGTTGTGACATAGCCTTTCTTGGATCTATGATTCCTCAGGGTACCAAATCCAGAACAGGGTAACATTGGTTGAAAATGATAGGTTGATTAAGAGCTGAATCCAGCGCTTTTCTAGGGTCAGGTTCTGGAGTCTAACTTTCAGGATAAAGCTGCTCTTGTCTGGAAGAAATCTCTTAAATCGAGTACTGCTCTTACTGGGTGGATGCCAGAGAATTAAATGATACCTATAAATATAGCCATGGTAGAGCACATCCAGGCTCCCAAACATCAAAGATGACATAAAATTCATATATGATCTGTCTACTGTAATAACTTCTAATTAGGTACTATATCTTTTTCCACTGCTAGGTTTCATGAATTTCTATATGGTATCAGGGCTGAGAAAATTCAGATATTCTCTGCCAAATTTCTTCTGGATGAGCCTACTGCATTAAATTAGAAAGCTTTCATAAGAACATACTAAAATTACATTTTTGCTAATACATTTTTAAAGTCTTGCTGCATCGGTAGCTTTCATATCTAATGCTAATGAGAGATGATGAATAATTGCTAATACAACTGCCAGTTGAAGTCAGCTTGGCAATTTGATTGGTAAAATTAGCATTAATATAGTGTGATGAAATATTGGTAATATAATATGAAGGATTTCCTATCAGGAATGCATACTACTGTTAGGCTCTTCCAGTGTTACAGCTAAAAGATAGCTGGACTAAGATTTCCATACTCATCTGCTCCCACTCCTGCAAAGGCAAATTCTGACAAGATACACATGGTGTGCAGCATTACCCAATTTTATTCAGGGGTGGAGTAGAACTGGAACTGGGGCAGAACTTGATTGTTTATTTACAGACAAGAACATCCTGCATTCTACATTTCTTGACTCTAAATCAAACATATCCCTTATTTGGTATTTTTCCTGAATATCTGAATGAACATATTTTTACCTATGGCACCATGACTACTGTTCTGATGTCTATAGAAGAGATTAAACAGAATTTAGACTCTCACACGCCAAAGACTTCCGGCGATTGGGGAGGTTGTGCCTCATCTTTAGCCTATGGAACTAATGGCTCAGTGTTCGGACTGTTATGCAATCTGGGGCGATATGTACACAATCACATTAATCATGTTACAGTTTTGTATTTATTTTTCAGACACATTAAAGCTAGAGTCTATATGATGGATAGTATTTAAAGTATTTTAATTCTGGTTGCTTCACATAAAGCTAAAAATCATAAATACTTTCTATCCTTTATCCTGAGAGATTTTAACAGGAGAGGAATATTGTGGTGGTGGTTATTAAAATAAAAAGCTGCTGATTCATTATTTATGATGAGGCTTTGTACAGCAAACACAAATACATGCCTTTAATTTTTTTTTAATTAATTGATTAGATATTAGCTACAGGGCATTTTGTTTCTCTGTTTGTTTTCAATGAAAATCAAAAGCAAGTTTTTCACAGCATGACAATCATTCCTCCACACTTACTGCTGGGAAAAAGTGCTTAATACCCTTCTGGCTTTCCTTCTGAAAACAGTATTCTTTTCTTTAGCTCATGGAATCAAAGAATACCCATTATCCAAGGAAGTGGTTCAAGGTCAGGCATAAGTACATTCCTCCGTCTTTCCTTTTCATGAGATATCTGCAGGAGAAAATTCCTCTGTTTGCAGATTTGGGACTCAAGAACTATTTGAGTTTTATATTTCCTTTTGTGAAGTTTGCACTTTCATAACTGGCTAAAGTGATGCTATTGGAGAAATCAGTCCATTGCACAGCAGTTATAGCACAAGCACTAACAGTGTAAACTCCACATCCTGTTCTGTCAAGAAGATCATAAGGACTCACTAATCAGTGGGAGATGACCTCTCTGTCGGAAATCAATCACTATAAAGCCTTTAGCATATTTATAAGTCATGTTTCTGTGGGCAGTGAGGTTGCCTTTAAATTTTTTTATTACGGGTTGATAATCTGCTGCATTAAATGTATTTTGTAAACGATTTCCAGTATTTCAAAATCAGATATTTTCAGAAATAAGTCACATTTTGTAGCAGTTGGTACTTGCACGTGGGTCTTCTCCCATGATCTTTTGCATGTTTACTGATTTCCTTGAGTGAGGCTTTTATCTGCACCATTACCACTGTTGCAAATTTTCATTTTACTTCTGGGACCAGGTGTCTCTTAGTAAGCACTAAGTGCCCAGCAGTACAACAGAGGGTCGTCTTTTCCAATGTTTGTTAACCACTCAGTATTAGGTGACATAAGCTACAGCAGGATGTAACAACCAAGTTCCAACTGAACTCCTGAAGCAGCTTTCCAGGAAAACTGACTGCCAGCATTGCATACTGAACAGATCGTCCTTAAACTCTGTTGGTTCTACTGTGGAAGTCCTTCTGCTTCTTAAAGTTTTAAAAGTAAACATTGTGGTCCCTGTTCTGGCACTGCTGATACTTTTCATACAAATGTCACAGTCTTCAAGCACAAATAATTTCTAGTTGATCCGTTGAACTGTTTTTCTGTATTTCTGTGAGAATTACCAGCTCTAGGGGTGAGAGGTCAGGGTGGTTTGAGGACTGATACATTTTTTGCGTAAGATGTGACAAACATAGTAAGTGGCTGAATGCTAATTCAGGCTATCATCTTAATTAGGGCATCAAGACTGCAATGAACAGTCTTCACTCTGGAAATGAGCCCTCATGATCAAAGAAGAGCTACCTTATTTAAATAATTTAAATGGAGATCAATTTTAATCAAAGTTGATATTGAGTATTGCATATGAAAATGACTACTTTTTTTCTTTAAATTTTGATGTTACCATGTAAATGAGCAATTCTCTTGCTCAGAGATATGTGGCATCTGGCTGGCAATATTCCTTCAGGGGTGAAAATTTGAATGAATATCTACTTAAAGCTGGCTGCATGACTAACATCCTCCATGCAACAGATAAGTCAGGAGTCTGTCTTTAGGCTTTTCCAGGTATGTATTCTTTGGAGTTTTAAGTATCTTCTGATTCCAAATGTTTTTGATGTTTTCTAATTTACTGAGGATAACAATTTATTTCTTTACAGAAATTAGAGAAGGAAAAATTGGTCAAATTGTTTGCTTCAGAGAGGATAGATATTCATTGGGATAAATTATAATAGTTAAGTGTAAGAGTTCTTTTAAGTTTCTCTGAGGAAAAAGTTTTTAATCACAGATGTGTTAATATGCAAACCCGGAACAGGTTATGGATGTATATACATGGACTCTTCCAGGGATATGCATTCATACGCAGACATTTACGTATCCAGAAGCACACCTGAGATCAGAAAATGAATGCAAACCTCTTTATCCAGCTTACAATGCAATAAAAATGAAGAAAGATGCAGAGACACACACACTCTTTTTACTGGAGTCACCAGTAATACTAGTCAAAGTCAAAGAAAGTTTTCTAATATACAGGCTCACACCAGACTGTATGTAGCACTAAAGTTGTACATTTCTGGGAGTCAGAGTGTCTTTCTGTTCTGTTCATGCATCAGTGGATCCTAACTTGTAAACTTAACTTCTTGCTATGGCAACAGAAAAGAAGAAACCTGAGCTTGCCTGTTCAGCTGGCTGTGGACCACCACTGTCCCTGGTAGAACTGAGTTCCAAAAGACATTGCTAACACCTTCTTTCATTGTTTCTTTTAACCTTCATGTTGTGTTCTAGTTCACTTTCTGGAAATACAATACCCTGAATAGTTGAAACCTTCTGAAATCTACTGAATTATTTTTTCTAGCATGTAATAGTTATGAATATTTAGAAAAGAATTCAAGTTCGACTCAGTACAGAGCCTGGAAAAAAAGGAAAAATATTATGGCTAACAAGGTCAAAATCAAAGGTGATGTCCTATCCATTCTTTTCTGTTCGTTTATCAACACAAGAGTTGTTTTCATGAAAGGACATGGATCTTTACGTGTCTCGGCTTTTTTTTTTTTTCTCAGCTTTATCATTTTCAAAACTTAAGAGTTTCTTTGTGAACAAAGATTCTTTCCTTTGACCACTGTTACCATTTCATCATTAAGATTTTGGTCATGTCAAGTATCCTACAAAAATGTGTGGGTTTGTACCCTTTCAGCCACTTACTGCTTCGCCTGAATTATACTAAACAGTGTTTTAGTACTAAATACTGTTGCCTAGTCTCTCCCTTGCTAACTAACACAAGAAGTGAAGGATGAGCTGAAATAATTGTTGCTAAAGAATCTTAAAGAGATATGAGTTTGCATCATGGAGGTCCAACTGCTGATTTACTAGGCGTGAAACACAAGAAATAGTCTGGTCTAGTCTTCAGGTTCCCAAAGTTTTAGTGCAGGAAAAACAAGCTGTCTTTTCATTTTAGAAAAATAGTTTATCCAGAAGAAGCCTTAGCACAAGCTTTATATATATATATGCGTATATATATATATATATGTGAAATTTATATAGGGAAAACCCCACAATGCTTATCATGTCAAGCATATCCATGTAGTGACCATACAACTATTTGTATTGTACACAGAATATTCTTGCTTATACCATCTTAACCCTGACAGTTTTGTTAGCAACAAACTATTTTAACAGTTCCTCCTGTTTGATCATTGCTGAGTAGAACTACAAACAACAAAGCTGTTTTATTATAACCGGGTGCTCAAAGGACACCCATCAAAATAAACCAGCCATATTTGCCACATAACCCTATGTTCAGTAGCAAAGATAAAAAAACCTTGTCTATCAGTCCTGAAAATTAAAATTGCCACAATGCTTCAGACAGTAACAATGACAGGAGAATTAATTTATCTTGAGTTTAATACTCAAAGATTATCATTTCATGTTAGTCTAGAATGTTGCCCTCACTGAGGAGAAGAAATGATTGTCCACGACTGAAGATTGCAGAGTATTACCTTAGTGTTATATAGGAAAACTATCACAATACTGGTGGCATTTCAAAATAAGTTCTAAATAGAGTAATTGAAAGTAAGGAATGCCCTCCTTCAAATGTGGACACAGGCAAGCAAAGTTCTTCCAAAACCCCACATTTTAAAAGATGCAATAAAAATTCCTGTGTAAAATGAAGCCAGAAGGAACACAAAAATGAAAAAAATGAGCACAAGGTTAAAGCTAAGCAAAGAGTGCCTTTTCTTATTTTATCTACGCAGTGTTGGCTTTTTTGGGGCTGAGCAGAGGTCCCCCATCTGATTTTCACGTAGAGGCTAAAGAGCCAAAAGGCAGTCACCAATTTGCTTTCTAGCCCCTTATATTTTGAGAGTGATTGAGACTTCTTGAGGACATTTTCTGCTACTTGTGATAGCCACGAGCCCTCACACACATTCTTGGTGTATTCCGATGCACAGTAGGGAGGTTCACACATCTGACAAGGTATAAAGAATCAATTTACAGCAAAAGGAAACGTCAGATATTGGCACTTAAACACCACAGCAGTAGATACCTTGGAAGTACCTCAAATAAATTATAATGACCTAACGCTTAAAACAGGGGATGAAAAACACAACTTCAGACTTAATGTGCTTTTGATTTTGACTGATACTTGAGTAAATTATATGCATATACTAGAGTGAGACTAAAAAATATATGGCTCCTTTATTGTAGTATTTCTGTATTTAAAAAGAGCTGATCAAAAATTATCAACCAGAAAGTTTCCCTAATAAAATGTAAGATTTTTTGCAGAAATGCTAATGCGACAGTTTTTTATTCCTGAATTTTGAAATTTCCTGTTTTTTTTTCCTTTTTTCTCCCTTACATTTTGCTGCCTACAACATAAAAATTGTCCGCATCTTCCTCAGGTTTTGTTTTTCATATATTTTTGTCCTCTGAAACTACTCAGTGCTTCCGTTGCACTTTGAAATCATAGAAAAATCATTCCATGAAACTAAATTTTCTATAAATTCTTCAATAACTTCTAAAAAAGGGTTATAGATGCTTTTTCACTGTAATCCTGTTGATGTACCATAATAATCTTTTGCAGCACAAGTAAAAAATCAAGTCACAAAGGTGTTTATTGATTTTAAATTAAAGGCCATTAATAGATCAAATGAAACCTGACAAAAAAGAACCAGTACAATTCTCTGTAAAGTTAATATTAATTTTTCACTCTGATGCTAAACCTGAATTTCTCTCAAAGCTTGCTACAAACTTGGTTGTTTATAACAGAAAATGATGTGTTCAGTGTACTTTCTCTAAAGCCTGTAAGTGTGCTTTCTCTTTTGTAGGAGCACTTCAGGAATATAATACATAGAACTGCACTGGGGAGCACGCAGCAGAAGTTTATACAGCAGACTTATCCTTTTATGTGATCCCACTAAAAGCATGGAATATGGCTCACCAAATATCCCTGAAATTGCCTGAGTATGAGTAAAATATCATTTCACTGCAGGATAAAATGTTCCATTTAAAGTGCAAGTGCAGGCTCTAGGGTAATATTGACAAAGTGGAGTTAAATTATGAACTAATACCTCTCTCTAGAGGACTGGAAAGATATACCAGTAATCCTAAGAACAGTACCTGTTTCCCCTCATGGCAGAAAGAGTGCGTATCAGAGAGAATTCATTATTTTTACATAACAAGGTCTGTAAATGCATTTTATAAAAAGTAAACCATAAAATACTGGGAATAACAGCACAGAACTGAGAAACAAACCTCTCTCCTGGATGGCTTTTCTTGCACCGTGGAGAGCATAAAATGGACATAATTCTTCACTCTTTCTCTGGCAGGGCTCTCCAACTGACTGAGAGCTGGAGTAATCTGCGTCAGCTCTCAGCCTCCAGTTTAGGAGGACTACCTGCATGAAGATGGGGGGGACATCTCTGGCCTGAGTGCCCTCAGATGTAGTTACTTTCCTCTTTCCAGAGTAGACAGCAGCTGAAATGCCCTGTATTTCAGGTAAGAAATTGCAGAACAAGGGTGCACAATGGCTGAATGAATGCCAGAGTATTTTTTACTAGAAAGGGAGAATCAGCTGTAATATTTTGAAAAACATGTTGCATTTAAAATTTACAGTCTTATGGTAAATCAGTACAGGGGTCCTCTCAATTATTTTTAACTTATCTTGAGAGTAACTTAGCTTCCTCATACAGGCATCTACCCTTCTCTCCATGAAAACCCATTGACCATTGGTTGAATTAAACACACATGGGAATAAAGATCAGAGTGTGTATATCTGTTGGATCCAGCTATCTGACCACACAAAAAAGGGTTTGTTTTTTTTCGGAAATTTTACCGACAATGTAAAAGTAGAGGAAAATCAAAGGCACTCAGTAGACAACAGAGATATTTGATAAAAGATGAACCAGGAGTGCCAAGTTCATTAAAAACACATGATAAATTTATCTGTTTAAAAAAAGGTGTACATTGTATCATTCCCCAAATCTCACAATAGCAAAGCACGACTCTGATTTCTTGCTTTGTATTTCTGATAATACTAATTTCTGATATGCATCTCTCATAGATGGAAACAGTCTTGTGGTAGTCTACTGCTTGGGATCAGTCTTTTAGAGGGACATATGACAGGCTTTTATCACTCGGTGATTACCTCTATATTCATGTGGTCATCTGCCACTTTCCAGTATAGCTGTTTTTAATGATATATATGCATTGGAACTGATATTTCCTTTCAAAGCTTCATGGAAATCAGTGTTGAACGAACTCCACAGAAGGGTTTAGAGTCTGTACATGTGGCTATGTACCCTTCTTCAGTACCAAATTGGATCCATCTGTTTGTGTTGGACATCTAACAGCTGTTAAACTTTGATTTTCTCTTCTCAATGTATCATGAATACTGAACCCCAATAATTTTAAGATAGATGCAGCATCTATTCCAATCGAAGCATTCAGCCAGGTGCTACCATTGGCCTGAAGCTGGCAGTAAGCTCAGCTGTGTAGACCTTGTTTCCTTGAGTGGTATAAGCAGCCTTCTGCCTATCACAGGGGGAATGTGTGTCCAGGTAGTCTTTGTGGCATGGGTGATATGCTCTAAATTCAAACTCCAGCTTGCCTTAAGGTAACGCCTTTAGACAGGACTTTTTAATTTGTTTTTACAGAATTCTTTTTACCTTTTGTTTTGTCCTCTGAAATGTATTGAGGTGGGGCAATTTATTATATATTCTTTTCAATGTAAATAAATTAAATATTCTGCAGTATTGTTACTTATAATAACACAATGAAAAGCAGACAAAGTGAAAGGTAATTCTCTAGTAAAACCACCTTTTTACAGCCATACATCATACATATAATTAAATTAACAGGCTTCTCAGACTTACATACATTACATACATTACATACAGTCATACATATACATTACAGTCATACATCCATACATTACAGTCATACATCATACATATGATTAAATTAACAGGCTTCTCAGACTTACCTTACCTAGTGTGAAGACTTTTTGTTCTTTAGGCCGTTCTCCTGTAAAGCTGACTCCCAGTATTGGGGTTTTTTTGCTAATAACCCGTTTCTCAAGTAGTGAATTTTGAGGTATTAATCATGGAGGATGGTTACATGAAATTATGTATTCTGGACCTGTCATTTCACCTCTTTAGCATTCCTAGTATTCATTTTAGTTTTGGTCCCATGTAAGATGAAAATGCAGTGATAATTGTCCCATGGAATGGGGATGGTCCAAAGGAAGATTCTTGTAGAAACTTTTGTAGTCCAAAGAAAAGGTACCTGAAATGAGGCTGTGGGAGAGGCAGGAGGAGGGGAACAGACATATAAGGAGAAAGAACATATGACTGATGGCTCCTGAAACAGCCTGTCTCTTTCCACAGGTACTCCCCATGTATTTGCACCACTTACAATTCAATCTCTTGTACCTTTTAGGTAAAAGATTCATACAAATGTCTCACTAATTTGAATCTGTAAAAACTTGTGGCTCCTCTTCAGTTCCTTCCATTTGCTGACATTTATGCACTTATTGATCTTTTACCATGTGCAGAGGTTTTACAACTACATAAAATACAAATGTCATTCTGTATGTCTGGAGAAGCAACCATGAGGTAACTCCGGTAGTTTACTCAGTATTTTAGGATATTAATTGCAAACATCTGGGACAGGCAGATATGCTATTATAGTATAGTCTTTGGAGATATTCATCGTTATTTTGACACTAAAGTTCATGTGTTGACTCCTTGCAATAAAAGTGTGAGAATGTGGTGACACTATCAAGTGCTAACCAGTATATTTAAGGGCTGCTATCACACATCCCTGGCCCTTCTTTAAGCCAAGAGTCCAAGAGCCATGTAGCATTACCATTCTGAAAAAAAACTCAATTAATTCCAAAACAATGCACTGCTGTGCATGTTTAATTGTTAATTTTCAATGACACTTATGAGGAAAAGGTTAGAAAATGAGTCCGAGAGGAGTACACCAGGCTGTTTACTCAAAGGTTAAACTCCTTAACATTCAGGTCTCTAAAGTTTCCTCTTTATTATTTTTTCACAGCTTTCTATAATATAAAGCAGAAACACATATTAGCAAAAGCAAGTATGAGATGCTTGTTGAGTTTTCTAGTAATTTACTGGGATTTTGTGTCCCCCAAAAGTGAAATTTTACTCAACTCTAAGTCAATGTATAAGTTTAGCTGTTTTTCTCACATTATTTGCGGGTCAAAGGACATTTGATTTTAAAATTCACAGTCAAACAAGCCTTTGCCAGCTTGGTAGAAGTACCAAGGACTGCTGATCTTGCATTCTGTCTACTTGGAAACATAACCTGTTACTTCCCCTGAGGCCACAACATGGCTGTTTGTCCCAAGTGGTACTCCACCTGCACAGAGCCTAGGTCTCTGGGTGCTGGGGGCTTTGACATGGGCCCTTAGCTGTGATTTCAGCACTGGTGTGGACAATACCTTAGAGCGTTCTTTTGTTATCTCATTTAGGCTGGTATGTGGAAGCAGGTAGTAGAAGGAGCCCATTACACTGGGCAGCACAAAGGTTGCACGATGCTTGCACGGGAAAGCTACAGAGTTCAAAGGGATAATAACAATATTAGAAATAGCATTTTTAAAAATACATTGGAGGTGCATCAATTATCAGTTACATATTTCTTCATTCTTCTTGTAGAACTTCCTACATCATTTCCAATTCTAGCAATTGCACAAATAATCATAGAATGATTTTCATTGGAAAAGACCTTTAAAATCATCAAGTCCAGCCATCAACCTATCTCTGCCAAGTTACCACTAAACCATGTCCCTGAGCACCACGTCTACACGTCTTTTAAATACCTCCAGGGATGGTGACTCCACCACTTCCCTGGGCAGCCTGTTCCAGTGCTTGACAACCCTTTCGGTGAAGAAATTTTTCTTCATATCTATTCTAAAACCTCCTCTGGCACAACTTGAGGTCATTTCCTCACTTGTTACTTGGGAGCAGAGACTGACCCCCACCTCGCTACAACCTCCTTTCAGGTAGTTGTAGAGAGCAATAAGGTCTCCCCTCAGCTCCCTTCCTTTTCTCCAGACTAAACAACCCCATTTGCCTCAGACAGTCCTCATGGGGCTAATTCTCTAGACCCCTCACCAGCTTTGTTGCCCTTCTTTGGACACGCTCCAGAATTATAATGTCTTTCTTGTAGTGAGAGACTCAAAACTGAACACAGTATCTGAGATGCAGCCTCACCAGTACTGAGTACAGGGGGACAATCACTTCCCTCATCTACTCTCTTAGTCATTCCACCCTTTTCACCTCAGAAAAATAGCAAAAGATGTAGATGAAGGAGAAAAACAGATAAGTGGTCCCTTTCGTGAGCTGACAGGAGTACTCAAGGAACTTATTCTAATGAGCTCTTCAGAGAAAATGGGGAGAAGGCTGCAGGGGGGCTTATGCCAGTAGCTCCCCAGAAGGACTCTCTTGGTTATGTTTGTGAAATGAAGATTAGTTGTGAGCCTTTGTGATAGTCTTAGCCTTCTAGGGAAAGTTAAAGTTGCACATCTCACAAAGTATAAATCAGAAATTCTTTCATTCCTGCCAGTGGAATTGCACCCTGTCAACATGGCACAAGTCAGAAGCAGGGCCATTAAATCTTCAACCACATCATTTACCTGTTCTAATAATCTAGAATAGCATTTTTGTCTTACCTTAGTTCTTATCTAAATGGTGCAAATGGGAGTAGAAGTTTTGTGAGGTTTATTTTTTAAGCACATAGAACCCCACTCCTCCAGTCCATATTTCTTCCAGTGCAGGACTTTCACAGGGGTTTTAGAGTGAATCAGTGACAAAAAAGACAACTGAAAATGCAGCCACACTCAATGTGTGGTGAAACTGCTGAGATCAAGCCAAATTTCCTTTGTCTCATAATTTATATATAGTGAAAAGAGTACCTATCAAATTCTTTTAAATTCTTATTTCTTACGTCTTGAATCTGCATTCTCAAGAACTCCTGAATAAGAGGCAATAGTATTGAAAGAGTTGTTGTGGCACACCATGTCAGCACAGAAAGGGAAGATGAGATGCAGGATGCTAAAAAGCGGAGGCAGAGGATTTGAGCTGTCTGTGAAGGATTAGGAGGCTGTCTGGCCTCTTCTGCCTGTCAACAATAATGGAATTGAGTTCTACACTGAAGATAATTGCCTCTAGTCGTTCTCCAGCCACAGGGAAGGTAAGATTAATAAAGAGCATTTGTTATAATTCTGCAACCAATTTATGTAATGGAACACATAATAAATAACCACACTTAACACAAGCATTTATCATAGCCAATTTATGCATCAATTTGTTCAGTGTGTGTTCAACCATTTGTATGAATAACTGTTATTCTCTTTGTGTCCCTTTTTTCTCTGTTTAAGTAAAAATTATTGTTAGTGAGGGGGTTTTTCCCTCTTTTATTTTTATTTTTTTTTTTAGATAGAGAGGTGACACATATAAACTTCTCAGCCACTGAAATACAGCATAAAGTTCTCCATAGAGCCTGGGCTGCTGCCTGTTGCAATTGGAAGCCATTATTTGGTCAAAACATCCACAAGGACTAAAACTCTTTTGCAATTAGACTGTGTTTAAGCCCAAACTCCCTGGTTAGATTTGAATTGAAACAGCAGTGTCTCACTGGAGGCAGAAAGGATTATGTTCAAAAAATCTGATCTGAGATTCTGTCCTTGAAAAGAGAGTCTGATCTGGCTGGCCAGGAGAAAAGTATCCTAAGAGTTTCAGAAAGCAGTCAGCTGGATGTGTAGAATACCACACACAGACAATGGATCCATTTCTGAAAACTGAAAAAGTAAAAGAATTTAAGTACTTTTCCTGAATAGCATTTACTACAAAAGAATCACTATTTCAAGTTTATATTTCCTTTCATCTTTATCTGATTCGATGGAAAAAGGTGTTATTAAACTTATTTACGATGACATCGGTTTCATTAGGTACTTCTGTCATGATATGGGCCATTATTTCTTTTTCCACATCAGTAGCATTAGGCTGTGTGTTTTGCGGAAGATCCATTCTCTTAAATTATATGCTGCTTAAAATAAAACAATTTAAGCATACCAACTGACTGCCTGTATCTTTTCAATCCCATTCCACTTTCCTTCAGTGAGATGATGTTTCTCATTCCAGCTTATTTTCCAGTGCCGGGTAATGCGTATAGCTCAAAGCTCAGATTACAATTTAAAAAAATTTGTATCCAGACTGCATCTATTGTTAATTTATAGAAACCTGAAATATCAGTCTGTGCTTTCCTCTGTCTATTGCTTCCTCGTGGTCCACATGGTACACACAATCAGTGAATTACACAACTGAATTTTATTTATTTAAGAGTGGCTGTCTTTCAACCTGCATATAAGTATTACAGTATGATGAAATTATGAAAACTAGATACTGTGCCATATAAATTAATAAATCAATTAATTAATTGTGAGCTATTATATGTTGGAAGGAACAGAGGTAAATTTTTTCTTCACCTTTTCATCTGGCTTCATCTTTGTACAGCCAATATTTGTATGGTGGCCCAGAGCAGCTCTGAGAAATTTTGAACAAAGAACTACGAAAAGGATTTGTCCCTTTTTAATGCATGCCTTATACCAGAAAAACTCCAACCAGCAGTCATTGTAAAGTAGACTAGGAAATAAAAAGAACATTTTATTGCCCTATGAACAACCATAATCACCTTGTTTTCCATCCTGATTAAAAAGACTTTCTGATTATTGTGGTACTAGGAAAACTATTGTATTAAGTAGATGTTGACTTCTGTTGAGATGCATATCATTATTTATTGATGGAATACATTAATGTGTAACAAGGGGAAGACAAAGTCAATATTTATGATGAGGAAAAATAAACTGATGTTCACTGAAACAAGCCATTAGATTCTCAGTCAGGAAGACAACCCACTCTGAAGCATGTAATACTGAGATTTATAAGTCCCATAACTTCCTTGCAGGCAAAATGCTGAGTATAAATTTAGAGGGTGTGTGGAGGTTTCATTTGCCATTAGTTTATCCAAAACTCATACATTTTTCTATCTTTAGGTATTACGTTAAAATCCAACCATCAACCTATCACTGCCAAAATCATCACTAAACCACATCCCTACGCACCACATCTACGTGTCTTTTAAATACCTTCAGGAATGGTGGCTCAACTGGTTCCGTGGGCACTGTGTTCCAATGTTTGATAACCCTTTTGGTGAAGAAATTCTTCCCAATATCCAATCTAAAGCTCCCCTGCTGCAACTTGAGGCCATTTCCTCATGTTCTATCACTTGTATACTTGGGAGAAGAGATGAAACCCCACCTTACTACAACATCCTCACAGGTAGTTGTAGAGAGAGACAAGGTCTCCCCTCAGCCTCCTTTTCTCCAGACTAAACAAGCCCAGTTCTCTCAGCTGCTCCTCATAAGTCTTGCTCTTTAGACCGTTCACCAGCTTCGTTGCTCTTCCGTGGACCAGCTCCAGCACCTCGATCTCTTTCCTGTAGTGAGGTGTAGGTTTTAAAGGCATTTTGAAATATTTCATACTTGGATTGGCTATTATTTTGCATGTAAATAAAAGAAGATTAAGGCTAACATGCACAGGCTGTGCTTTGTTTGCATTATGTCAAAACAAAAACACCCCGTAAACCCTAAAGTAACACAACACTCCACCTTTGTTAGTTCTAAGTATCTTCTGGTTTTTGGAGAGGTAGAAGAGAAATTTAGGAATTCCTGTTTTAAATATAGAAATTTCTACTTGAAAAAAAATGTTAGAATTACTTTAGCTGTGAATATTTTGTTTTATTTTTATATATTTTTTATAGCACTGTTTGTCTCTTTTATGCAGCATAATAGATGAACATGAAGAAGCTCATAAATCTGAACACCAAATATTAATGGCAATAGCAATTTGTTACAGTGTGCATCTCCAATGAAGAAAGCCTTCCACAGTGTACTATGACTGCCTTTGTGTTCTGAAATCAAATTAAATTCCTAACATTCCCAAAAAATGTCTCCCAGGAATCAGCTTTGCAAAAGGCCATGTAGTACAGAACACAGGCTATTCACACATATTGACACAAAGCTGCCGATGGACAGCACCTTATGCACTGATTATACCATCGTTTCTATTCTATGGTCCCTGTCTATTTGTAGTAGGTTGTGGGTGGATGCACACAACACTGCACTGCAGTTTGTGGGATAGAAAAGATGTCTGGTTTTCTTGCTATTGTCTGTAAATATAACCAACACGTTCTGTAACCGTGTCTCCAAAGTGTCTGTAGCTTTACTCATTCATCTAAATATTGATGTCTTTCATATGCTTATCTGAGTGCTACTTTGTACTAAAGCATTGGAGACAGGATTGCAAATACCTCTTAACTTTAGGCTGTATCGCTTTGCAACTTCCTTTGTGCATGTTGCTTCATTTTCCATTGTCTTGTGATTGAAGATCTCAGCTGTTTTCTTCTGTCTCTTACTGCTCTGCTGACTGGGAAAAACATTAGCCCAAAAGTAGGGATCCATGCTCCCTGTATGCCATGCACAGAGAAACAGCTGCCAGAAGCAACCTGTCCTAGTTCTCAGATAAGGCCAAACTGGACAAAATTTCTCTCTCCTTTCAAAAACGATGCCTCATTATGGTCACCAAGAAGGAAGATTAACACTACTTCAACAAGTTAAGAGCATTCAAATAGGATGATGGAAGCCAAAGTTCAAGTTTCTGTTACAATACATAATTATAAAAAGTATCTCAGAAATGCGAGTTCCATAGGAAAGGAGTGAGGGAGACATGACTTACAGCAGCAAGTATCCTGAGAAAGTAAATTGTCCCTCGGAGAAAATGTAAATAATCCCTGCTCCTAGTCAGCAAGATACAGGTTTAAATCCAGGTCTTCTCCTACCCTGGAAGTCCTCCAACAGTCAGCTGCATGGTATGTAAAGAAATGGGTTCATTTCTCAATTTTCACCGGTGGGACTTAGCTGCCTGTTTCTAGGATGAGTTCACAGCCAGGAGTCTTCTGTAGAAGTAGGTGCAAAGGTACTATCACACCAGCTGCTTAAGCACCTTTGCGTTTCTTAGCATCTCATTTGCCATCTTAGATAGCTTCCCACTCCAGCCAGTTTCTGAATATCCCTTTGCAAGTGCCTAACGCTGCCTCTGCACTGAACGGGGTTTGGGTGCTTGTCAGGGATAAGGCTTCAGCTGGGTGTTTGGCACTGCAACACACAAGCATTTGTGAAGGTCTACCATTTGCGGATGGCATGTGATAAGCTTTTGTTACTTGACGGAAGAAGATATGGTAATGTTCTCTAGAAAAGAACACTTACATCTTGTTTCCAAATAAATTTATGTCAATGATTTATGATTTCCTGTTGTTCTTAGCCAAACAGGATTGTTTGTTATTCCATCTGTGATACAAGAAAAAACAAGTAAAAATGGAAGAATGAGATTCATAGCATAACATTGATGCTATGATAAAAAATATTCGTGCGGTTATCCTATAAATAATAGAGAGAAAAAGTTGAAATAATGACAAATCAGCTAGGAGTTACCCTCATGGATATCCCCCCAGAAAAAAAATGTCTTATTAAATGTTTGATTTCCTCTGACAATTTCACATTAAATATATCCCATCTTGTTCCTGTGTCCCCATCCCTTATCTCATCACAACGTCCTTTTCATTTTTAGCACAAGACGTAAATATCAATTATGTACTACAATACCTAACACTGATTATCAGCAAACTTCTCTTAAATAATACTGCAGTCCTGCTTCTGACAAATGATATTAGTTTGTCATCTCTGCTTTGAATGTTTAGTCTGTTTACTGAAACAATTCCTCTGGAAATTTTATCCCTTAAAATTGAAGGATAAGTTCTCTGCTGGAATAAGTGATATAGCTGACTCACTGGAATAAGTAATACAACCACCTGGCTGCAGCTATTTTTCTCCGGTTTACTTGTGCATGAACAGGATAGGCTCTGATGTGCTTGATAGATAATAATTTGCATACATAAAAGCATTTCTTTTGACACTTATGATGCTGTTGTAGTTCATGAAAGACTGAATAACAACTGTGTTGCTTAGTCTTTTTGAAGTTCAAGTGGGAGACACTAAAGTGTTGGAAACTGTCTTAAAAGATACTTAAAATTTTCAAATAAAACAGCAACCTTCTCAAGTTCAGAGTCTGATAAGAATTTATTGATCTTCATGAAAATTACCTTTTGTTAGTCTTCTACTATGGCAATACACCTTATGAATTTGTATGCTGTAGATAAAATCATGAGATTATTCCTTTGTTTATGACATAACTTGAAAGAGAGGTTCTAATCAGTGATGAGAGAGAGAGTAAGATAAGCATGGATTAGTTCTGAAAAGACTTAATATTGAAAAGAGGCTTGGAATATAATTCGGTAGTATATTTCTTATCAGAATAATCTGACTTCTCATAAAACTGCTGTGAAACCTCCTGAGATACTCAGCCCTTCCACAGTATAAAGCAAAATATAGTAAGATCTCTGCTTTAGTCTTTTGATAGTCCCTTTTCTGATGTTGCCCAAATCCCACAAACAAAATGAAAAAAAAAAAATAAACAACCAGAATAAGATCCCACCGTCTTACATTCTGTGTAAAGTCAAGTGGCCTTTTCTGGTTATTTCAACACAGTCATTTATTATGTATATATGTGCTTAGCCTTTTGTAGAGTCTAAATGAGTTTGACCAGGTATCACAGGACCACAGAATCACAGAATGGTAGGGGTTGGAAGGGACCTCTGGAGATCATCTAGTCCAATCCCCTGC